>ML351991.1:0-19871 GCA_005239505.1 Nicotiana paniculata
AAAATAACTTGCATAATTGAACTACAAAATAATGAATAAAAGCTATAAAAATCAATGTTTGCTACTGAGTAATAATCAACAGGTTTTTCTTCACTTCAATGGATTCTTCCTCTTCAAGTTGTGTTCTTGGGTCTATTTATATGTTTGGGATAAACCCTAAACGTGTAGGAGACTTCTATTCCAATCTGGAAACACTTAAACTCTTCAAAAACTCGGATTTAACCGGAACAAGGGCATGGCGTTTAGGCTTTGGCGCATGGATAACGCTAGGCTAAGGCAGGCTTTTGGGCTCTATCGCTTGGCTAACGCTATGCAGGGTCAGGCATTTTGGCTCTGGCGCCTGGCTAACGCCAGGCAGGGTCAGGCGTTTGGGCTCAAACGCCCGGCTATAGCCCGATGCACTCCTCTTCGCCTCTTGAGTGTATTTTCGATGTATTTGCATCCATTTAGCTCGGCTTCCATCTCCAATTCACCTACACATGAAATAGACTCCATTATGCACATAAAAAATGTATTTTTATCATTAACGCATATAAAATGTATGGCATATAACATGTTAAACCATGAATTCTAGCCTCGCATCACTTCCGTTACCAGGAGTTTGATAATCTTTGTTTGCTTTTCAAGCGATATCCTCTGAACTATGTCGAACTCCAGCGACAACAACCAGCAAAGGAATGGAACCCCAGTTCCATCGCCTTCAGGAACCCCACGTGGTTCAAGGGAACAATCCCCAGAAAGATCCAATAACAACAATGATAATAATGATCAAACGGTAGAACAAGATCGGGTAAAGCAAATGATTGCAGAGTATGTGAGCCAAGCTTTGCAAGAACTTGTGAGGGGATTACCGGCAACGTTACCTGCACCACCGACACCACCCCCCAATAATACCATCACCATGGAAAATCCTCAATCTGGGTTGGCAAAATCAGGAACGGGAGATACTCCTAATGAATCTCTCGAAGTGAGACCAGGTATGTCTAATAACTCTGAATTACAGACTTTATTATTAACTTTGCAGAAACAGGTGAAGGAACAAAACGATCAAATCGAACAAATTCCTGGAGTACCACCTGTTATCAAAGGCATTGACGTTGATAGATATTCTCAAAAACCTTGTAAATCGAGCGCAACACCCGTACCCATTCCAAAGAAGTTTAAAATGCCTGACGTACCTAAATATGATGGGACAACCGACCCACGCGACCATGTAACTGCTTTTACCACTGGAGTGAAAGGCAAAGACTTAACAAAACAAGAAATTGAGTCGGTCCTAGTTAAAAAAATTGGAGAAACACTTACCAAAGGGGCGCTAATCTGGTATTCTCTTCTCCCTGAAAACTCTATTGATTCCTTTGCTGAGCTTGCAGATTCTTTCATAAAGGCACACTCCAGTGCGCAAAAAGTCGAGAAAAGGATGGAGGACATCTTTAAATTAAAACAAGGAGACACGGAACTACTTTGTGAATTTGTAGACAGGTTTCAACGAGAAAGAATGCAACTACCAAGGGTGCCTGATAATTCGGCAGCCATGGAATTCACAAGTAATCTAAATGACAAATGCTCAGAAGCCATGAGAAGACTCAAGGAAATCTTGAGAGAATTCCCAGCTACAACGTGGAACGATGTTTATATCAGGTATAGTACTAAACTTTGAATATAAGAAGATACCATTGCTCATCCGAAAGAGGAAGATTACACCAGATCCATACGTTCAGAATCAGACAGGAGATAAAAACAGGTACGATCCTTACTTGGGACCAACGAGATGTGAAACTCGTCCCAGCTTTGAAAACACCAGGTCAGATTATGGATCACCAAGCAGAGATGCGGGCTCGTCCTCATCTAGATCCAGAAGGAATCAAGATCAATGACCTAGAGGTAATGCGCGAATTGGGGATCATACCTTTAATGTAAGTACCTCCAAACTAATTTCAATTTTAAGAAATTTGGGTGATAAGGTTCGATGGCCCAAAGAGATGAGGTCGAATCCGAATAAGAGGAACCCTGATCTCTGGTGTGAATTCCATAATGATCATGGACACAGAACTGCAAATTGAAGATTTATGCAAAAAGGCTAGTGATCAAGATGTTCCAGGAACATCTAGGAAAAATGATGGAAGTTTACATCGATGACATGCTGGTAAAATCAACACGGGCGGAAGACCATTTGCAGCACCTCTCTATTACCTTTGACATTTTACGCAGGTACAATATGAAGCTGAATCCAGAAAAATGCGCTTTTGGCATAGAATCAGGTAAATTTTTAGGTTTCCTTGTATCAAACAGGGGAATAGAGGTAAATCCTGATCAAATTAAAGCTATAGAAGAAATACCTGATGTACTTATAAACAAAAAATAAGTTCAAAGACTAACTGGAAGAATTGCAGCTTTAGGAAGATTTATTTCCAAATCTTCTGAGAAAAGTTTTAAATTCTTTGCAGTTCTCAAAAAGCAAAATCGGTTCGAATGGACTGAAGAATGTCAACAGGCTCTCAAAGACCTAACGTCTTATCTATCAAAACCTCCGTTGCTGTCAAAGCCAAAGGAGAGGGAGAGGCTGTACGTCTACCTTGCCGTCTCGGAAATTGCGGTAAGTACAGTATTGGTAAGGGAGAATAAAGGTAAACAATATCCTATTTATTATGTAAGCAAGACATTACTAGGTGCTGAAACTAGATATCCTCACCTAGAAAAGTTAGCCTTAGATCTAATCGTGGCATTTAGAAAATTAAGGCCATACTTTCAATGTCATCCAATCACAGTTGTGACCTCGTATGCATTAAGAAACATATTACATAAATAAGCCCATAGAATTAAGTGAGCATGAAATAATATATCAACCTAGGACTGTAATCAAGTCTCAGATCTTAGCTGATTTTGTCGCTGACTTTAGTAATAGCATTGTCCTGGAAGTGGAAAAAGAGTTACAACTCTTCCACGGTGTTAATCCGGGTCTATGTACCCTTTTTACCGTTGGTTCTTCCAATATAAAAGGTGTTGGCTTAGGCATAGTCTTAATATCACCGACGGGTGAAAAGACACGGCATGCTATCAAATGTTATCCTATAACTAACAATGAAGCAGGGTACGAAGCTTTGATTGCAGGACTAGAACTCGCACGAGAGCTTTCAATCGAGCAAATCGTAATCAAAAGTGACTCTCAACTAGTAGCAAATCAGATGTAGGGGACTTACATTGCTTGAGAGACTCGGATGCAACAATATCTGGAAAAGGCACGAGAGCTCGTGAGACAATTCAAAACATGGAAGGTAGTACAAATACCTAGAGAGGAAAATGCAGAAGCGGATGCATTAGCTAACCTCGCAGCAACCACGGAAGTAACAAACAAAGACAATGCAATTGTCATTAATCTATTCCATTCAGCGATCGACCAGGATATAAATGAGGTAACTTTCAAAAATTTAACCTGGGATTGAAGAAACGAAATCCTAATTTTTTTGCAGAATGGCACCGTACCTGAAGACAAGAAAAAAGCTCAAGCATTCGCCGCAAAGCTGTACGGTACTGCCTCATTCACAGTTCTCATTATATCGCAAGATGTTCGGAGGGCCCCTAGCAAAATTCCTCGGACCCAACCAAACGGAGTTTGTGATGAAAGAAGTCCACGAAGGACACTGTGGAAATCACTCAGGGGCGATATCCTTAGTAAAAACCCTAATTAGAGCTGGATACTATTGGCCTAAGATGGAAGAAGAGGCCGAGAACTTCGTATCCAAATGCGACAGATGCCAAAGGTTTGCCAATAACATGCATCAACCAGCGGAATTATTGCATCCAATAATATCCCTGGACCTGCTCGAACCACGGAGAGAAGCAGCACTGATACGGATGGCAGCTCAAAAACAAATCATAGAGTGTTATTAAAACCATAAAGCTCATCTCAGGTACTTCAATATTGGGGACTTCGTCCTCAAAAAAGTATTTTAATCAACAAAAGAAGCAGGCACAGGAAAGCTAAATCCAAAATGGGAAGGACCCTACAAAATCCGAGGCATAGCTGGGAAGGGCGCCTACGAGTTGGAAGCTATGGACGGCAGAATCCTACCAACAATTTGGAATGCCATTCACTTGAAGAAGTACTACTTTTAAGGAAAAGAAGTACCCCCGGTCAGGTATCTCATGTTCGATTTTATTGTGAACATTTGAAATTTTACTAACCTTTTTAGATGATAGGCATAATGCTAACCCATCACCAGATGATGATATTAGACTTGTAAAGATGCGAGGAAATAACTAAATTCCCGGTCTAGGGTTACACTTTCTGATGGACGTTTTAAAGGGTTAAGCAGTCATCATCTAAAAATTATATACCTTCGAGTCCCGTATGTTTTTCCTTTTCAGGAAAAGGACCACAAGGAAGGAATAGTCAAGTGCTCGAGATTTCATTCTTCAAAGCTCAAACACTTAGGGACTATATAATATGGGGAAGGCAAAAACGAATCAAAAAAGACTATCAAAAAGTCAAAGCTCGAGCCTTAAGATCCATCTATCCAGCAAGCCAAGTGATACGAGCAAAATTGAAAGAGCCAAAGACTCGAACACAAAGCCTAATCCAAAAAACCTTCGAACATGTTCAGGTTAAAAGGCAAAATGTTAGCTACGAGGAATAAATTCACATCTTTGTACTTATTCAAAACAGTTATGGATAAAAGATCATCATCTTTGTACTCATTCAGAACTATTGTAAGTAAAAACAGTTATGAAATCTTTGTACTCATATAGAAAACTGTTATCAGATAAAACAATTACATATAAAAGATCAAAATCCTTGTACTTGTTCCAAAAACTGTAAAACAGTTACGGATATAAGAGCATTTCCCTCGTGCTTATTGAAAACTGTTGTCAACAAAAATAGTTATGGGTAAAAACCCCAATTTGAATAAAAACTGTTACGAACGAAAAATAGTTTCCCTCTTGTATTAACTCGAAAAAACTGTTACATACAGAAAACAGTTACGAAATACAAGGGTATATCAAATCTGTTAAAAGAAAACAGTTGCAACATGAGTTTTAGACGATAATCAAACACATGTAAAATTTTGTGAAAGTTCAAACAAAAAAAAGCTTTCCTGAGAAACATTCTTAAACACGTGAAAAATTCCTATCACTCTATTGCATTATTACACCTTTATGAAGTTGAGACGTCTTCTTCATTAAGTGCCGATCAGAAAGGGCCCTCTTTCACAAATTATGCCTACTACAAAAGTCACACATTTTGTATGACACCGTGCCTATTACGAAAAGGTGCGAGTAATCTAAAGCATGCTATATGCAAAACTCAGAGGTAAAACTAAAACCTCGAAAAACAAAGCATGCAAAAGACTTAAAGAGTAGAACAGAAACTCAACGGAAAACAAAAGTCATACTTGCATGAATATATTGAAACGACTAAGTAAAAACTAAGTATCAACTTATACTTAGCCGTATAGATTTTTTATATATACATTGAGGTGCCCCTAAGTTGTCATTTGGGGACCTTAGAAAGATCCAAATTTACCCCCGATGGGACTGGGGGTAACCACCAATTGAGACAAAGATTAAAAAAAAGGGTGAATCAACATCTTAATCTTCTTGAGGAGGGGGATTGACTTCTTCATCAGCAGAAGGAGTAAGAGCAGCTTGGGACAAAGAGGCTTGGATAACAGGAGTCTCACCTTCAGGTGGGGAAAGATCCAAACCTTGTTGAGCCTTTTCCATGGCTTCCTTGATCTTAACAATTTTGGCGTCAAGGTCGAAATCTCCCCGACTCATTTCCGTCAATGTATCGAGGCGAGAATTCATGTACGCCCAACTAACATCGACAGCTGCCGCCTCTTCGAGACTTTCATAACCTCTCTCCCATATCTAGAGCTCAGCTCTTAACCCATCCTTCTCAACTTCAGCAGCTTCATGGGCAACCTCAATGGTACAATTGACTCCTCCAAAGATTGGGTTTTGTCTAAAGCAATGCGAAGATCCTCCTGAGTTCGGGTAAGTGACTGCACAAGCTCTCCTGAGTATTCCTCCTTCTACTCTAGCAAGGCTTTCAAGCTCCTAACTCAACAAATGAAGACTCAAGAATGCTCATGTCTTTGTCCGCTTGGTTAGAATAAGCCTTCTCCACTGCCAACTCTGCAGCCACAACTCTCATCTGCCGCTCCAAGGTATTCTTTCCTTCTTCTAAGGCTTCCATGTCGAGCCTCAGGCTTTCATATTGCCCCTTCCAATTCCCCGCTTCAGCATGCCACTCCTTTAACTCTTGCTCCATGTTAGAAATCCTCTTCATGAGTTCTGTGCCTATGAGATTGATTTACAAAAACAAAATCAATTAGACACGGTAATTACATAAGAATGAGATACAAAAGAATGAACGTTACCTTCAAGGAGGAATACACAACCTCATTAGCCCAGGTAAGAGATTTGAGACTATCCAACTTGGTCCTCTCTGTTAGGACAATCAAAGGCTTCAGCCACACTTCGGGTTGGCTAGATTTATTAAAAAGGCTCCCATTATCCGGAACCTCAATTAGCACTTACATTATCTCCCTGCTAGAAGACCCTACTTCTCTAATAGGAGGCATGGAAGCAGGCTGAGATGAAGGAGCCACGGACAATGAAATTTGTGAAGCTGAAGAAGTATCAGGAACGGAAACTTGAGGAGCTGAGAAAGCCACGGGCAAGGCAGCAGCGGGAGCAGAAATTGCCAAAGGAGCAGTGGAAATAACTAGAACGGATGAAGAGATTTCTCTAAAGGAGGGAGCAAAAACAGCCAGAGGCGCCTCATTAACAGCAAGGCCAAAACCTTCGTGGAATAGATGATCCACAGAATCATGTGCAAGAGAAGAAGAAGAATCCCCAGGGGTAGGAGGTCTGACACCAGGTACGGAAGACATAGCCATGGGTGTAGACTCATCGTCTGAGACCACTCTTCTTCTACGTGACCTGTGCACCAAAATGCCCTCTTCTTCTTCTTCTTCTTCAAAGGTCTTAGACTCACCAACTTTCCTCTTGGAAGAAGAGGAACCAATAGTAATCTCCTGGGCCTGAGCCAAAGACATCTTTGGGATGGATGCAGCAGACATCCCCCGAGCAGAAAATCCTATCAAAAGGAAAAGGGTTAAACAAATGAAGAAAAGGAAGCTCGAGTAAGGAAAAGAAGCGAAAACAAAAGTTTCACTTACCACGAGTCTTCACTTTCCAACCGTACTTCATGGAGAAGTACTTCCAAGATCTTTCCTCCAATGGAGCAACTGATAATAGATTTTCTACCCAATCACGGATACCGGAGATATTCTCAACAGTACCCATGATTGCTGAAAGAGGAAGAAAATAGCTACGGTGTTAATAAAACACTTAAAGCAAAGAGAAGAAAAATAACATGTGTGATCTAAAATGTACTCACGCGTGCAATTCCACTTCTCAGGGAAGGAAAGATTTTCCTTGCCCACTAAACCAACAGTGGGCACAAAAACGTACCGAAGGTACCAACCTCTATCCTTATCATCATCATGGGTTACCAACACTCTTTTGATCCTAGCAGCCAGAGTGAAAACCCCTTGACTAAATAAGGTAGGAGAATAAAGATGAATGAGGTGATTGAAGGAAAAAGGAACCGAGACTAAAGAAGCTAAACATCTAAGACACGCGACAACCCGCCACACAAGAGGACCAACTTGTCCTAAGCAAATGTTGAAGAAACGACAAAATTCGATGATGACTGGATCAATAGGAGGTCTAAACCCTAGAGTAAAAGTGTAAGTGTAAACAAAAGAATGCCTCGTCTTGTAAGACGTTATTCTTTGATTACTATTCGAAATAACAATGGGAAAATCAGACTCCCAAGAACATTCCTTGCGAACAAAGGGAATCAAACCTTCGGTATAAGAGTGGGATACCTATCAATACTATCAAGGGATGACGACTAGTCTACAAGAACCTGACTATCCCCAGTGAAGGTAAAATCAGCAGGAATGATTTCATCAACTCGAAGGAGTAGAGCCTAAACTCCTCAATCTGCCACCCCTCCGACTCTGAGTCGGAGCGGAAGTGGGTGTCAACTCATCAACGTTTATGACTCCCTTAGATTGGTTTGAAGAAGACATATCTACAGAGGCAAAGAAAAAAGTTCTTTACAAATAAAGTTTTAAAGTTAGAAGCTTTTCGTGAAAGAAAAGGAAAAGGGGGTATTTATACTCGAAGACAACCATAAAAAAATGGAAAAAAAGCAATGATTTGAAAACCATAATTGAAGATGTCACTTCGTGACTGATGCAGCCGTAAGAAAGCCCTAAAAGGCGCTGAATAATTGCAGAACCAACCCAAGAATGCCACATGGCATAAGAATTAAATGAAGTGACAAGAGACGCTTACGTACAGGAAAAGATACAATGATTCGAGTCAAGCGGCGGCAAAATATTCCCGCCATAAATGAGTATCCACTTACCAAATATTAATTGATAAATATATGGTAAGTGGGGGGACTATCTGTATTGGTAAAAAAAGCGAGCTTCACACGTGTAATAAATCTTGATGACTCAGTAGTCTACGTGGAGCAATGAAGACACGACAGCTGGACGGGACTCTAAGAAGAGGTACGAGGAAACGAGGCATGACAAATCACATCGATGGGTTAATTAGCTATGGAAGTCTCAACCTGATTGAGAAGATGAAGAGACACGGTCAAACGTGTATTTGGACAGAATAAAGGGCAGATTCAGAGATCATCAAATTAGGGATCCATACATTACACAACATTCACTCAACAGTTGCAGTTGATTCATTGTAACGTTACATTGAAGTCATCATTAGTCATTAATGCTCAATCACCAAAAAAGGTAGATGTTATGTTAGGAAATTCCCTATATAAAGGAGAAAATATAACCTGTTAAAGAAAAAAAAACATTCGAACTACTATTGCAATATACTTACTTTCTGTGCATCTTACTGCTTTCCATTTACAAGTTTGCCTATAATTATAATCTTATTCTTTGGTTATCAGAAACCGTGTTCTTCTTAAAATAGCTTTGGTCAAAGAATCCAATTCTTTGGTTAAACAAGGTTGTGAAAAGGTGATTCTTTGTGCTTATTCTATCACGTGCAAAGCTCGTTAAATGTTCAATACATCAGTATGAGAGGATTTGCTGCAGAATGAAAGAAATGATAATAAATCAAATTGTTGAATGTATCTAAGTGCTAAATGCTGTGTAGCAAGTAATGGAAAGGAAATGTGGATTTATCTAATTGAACTATATGTTTATGGTATGCCGTATATGACTCACTGTTTGGTAAAGATTACTATGGCCTTGATTTCACATGGTTATTTAGTTGTTACGAATGTATATTCTTGATGATGAAAATCCTTGTGATTGAATTGATTGGTTGATGTTGCAATCAAATATGATTGTAAGGTGGGATCGGGTTGCACGCCGCAGCAGAAGTAATAAGGGTGTAATGTGATTGTAAGGTGGGATTGGGTTGCACGCCGCAACAAAATTGTAAGGTCAGATCGGGTTGCACACCGCAACAGAATTGTACGGTGGGATAGGGTTGCATGCCACAACAGAAGAAATAAGGGTGAAATATGATTGTAAGATGGGATCGGGTTGCGCACCACAACAGAAGAAATAAGGCTGAGAAGTAATAAGGGTGAAATGTGATTGTACGGTGGGATCGGGTTGCGCACCGCAACAGGGGAACAATTGAAATAAGAAATGGTGGAAACCTATTTGTGATTCTCTGTATCTTTGTACAATATTTGTTTGGGTTTCTTTAACTTTCTCTTATATGTGTATTGTTTGATTTTACATAGAGTAAAGTTTGTTCATACATACTAGTACTATTCCATGGTACTAACGTCCCTTTTGCCAGGGGAGCTACATCTTTTATATGGATGTAGGTGGTTCTATAGCAGGTAGCTCGATCTGCCGTTAGTGGTGCTCCTCTTTATCTCTTCAGCAGTTCTGGTGAGCCCCATTTCGTCTCGGGGCCGTGTGTGGACTCTATCATTCTCTTTTGCTTATGTTGTAAAAGGTATAGCCGGGGACTTGTTACCAGCAGTACTCTTAGAGGTTCCGTAGACACGAGGTGGGTTGTAGATATGTATATTTTGGGCGGCAGTTGTATTCACTCATGATTGTGGATCGCATTGAAAATGTTGTATGTAACTTGCATGTTTTTTTTGGATTATCAACTGCTAAAATGTAAAAGAAGAAATGAACTTAAGTTATAAATCCATGCTAAATTTTTAATTTACTACTACCTATGGAATATTGTATATTATGAACATGGGGTAATGCGTTGGATAGGAAAGGCAATCCAGGTTCGCTTGACCGGGTTCATCCGGTTAGGCACCGGTTTCGTCCCTCAGTTTTGGGGCGTGAAAAACTTGGTATTAGAGTCTTAGGTTTTATAAGCTTCCTAGGATGTCTCGGAGCCGTGTCTAGTAGAGCCCTTGTTATCTGTGTGTTGTCGACCACATCTATAATTAGGGGGTTGCATGGACATTTAGGAAAGTACCCTTTTATTGCTATTCTATATCGTGCGATGTGCTGAAATGTGAGGTTGTCTACCTCTAACTCGTGCATTGTTCCAATTTTCAGTAAATGGCACCCAAGAAGAGAGCCCGACTCGGCCTAGAGGCCAATGCCACCCCAGGAATGGTCGTAAATTCCTTATCTGATGGTGCGGGTGAGAATGATTCCCCGACCCTGAATCTGCCTAACTCTTCCATCCCAGGCCAGGCTATTTCTATTCCTTCTCCAGTGGAGGGTGCTACAGTCCCTCCCGCTGATGTTCCTGATCCTTCCTCAGTCCCAGCTTCCGGTCCCGGTATTTCTGATGGGGACCTCAAGGGAGCTATATAGATGTTGACTCAGCTAGTGGCCTCCCAGGCCCACATATCAAGTGGTGCCCCTGCGTCCTCTAGTGAGCAAGGGGATTCTTTAGGTTCCAGGGTCAACCAGTTTCTGCGGTTATCCCCTCCAGAGTTCACAGGCACCGACCCAGAGGCGGATCCTCAGGGGTTCATTGATGAGATGTTCAAGATCCTCCGAGTTATGAGGGCTACTGAGATAGAGGGGGTTGATTTGGCTTCCTATCGTTTTAAAGGAGCGACATATTCGTGATTTGAAATGTGGGAAGATTCCCGTGGAGAGGGGAGCCCTCCGGCGAGGTGGGATGAGTAATCATTTCTTGCATGCCGAGGTTATGGCAGCCCGTGCTACAATGTTTGAGGCCCTTAAGCAGGGCAACATGAGTGTGTGGGAGTATCATATGGAGTTCGTGCGCTTGTCCAAATATGCTGTTCACATGGTGTCTTCTATGGAGGCTAGGGTTCGTCAGTTTTTTCAGGGCCTTGGTCCCTTGGTTATTAATGAAGCTGCTACAGCTGCTCTGCATTATGATATGAACTACAGGAAGATTGTGGGATTTGCCCAGGCTACGGAAGCTCGAAAATTAGAGATAAGAATGGAGAAGGAGAGTAGTAGTAGGGCCCGGTCAGCGGGCAACCCTGGGAGTTCAAATGGAGGAGGGAGATCATCCCTTGGGAGAGGGTCATCAGGGCCATCTCAGTTCTATGCTCAGTACTTAGCCAGTGCGCCGCCATCAGGGCACAGTTATCAGTAGGGAGGTCGCGTTGGACCATGTTCAGACAGTAGGAGGTTCCATCAGTCGGGTCGTTCAGATGGGAGGTTCCAGCAGTAGCGGAAAGCCCCATGCCCTAAGTGTGGGAGGTTTCATTCCGAGACCTATTACTTGGACATACCAGTATGCTATAGGTGTGGAGTGAGAGGCCATGTTCAGCGAGACTTCCGTGCAACCAGTTAGGGCACGGGTAGGGGCACTGCTCAGCCATCCAGTTCGTCAGCCGCTACATCTTCAGCACGCCCTCCAGCCTGCGCCCCTCCAGCTCCAGCAGGGCACAGTGCAGCTAGGGGTAGAGCACGGGGTCCAGGGGGACCCAGTCGGTTCTATGCTTTGAGTGGTCGCCAGAGTGCGGAGGCTTTTCCAGATGTTGTCACAGGTATTCTGACTGTTCAGTCACATGATGTTTATGCTCTTATTGATCCCGGATCTTCTTTGTCATATGTTAATCCATTTATTGCTTCAAGTTTTGGGATAGAACCCGAATAGCTTCATGAGCCGTTCTCTATGTTGACTCCGGTTGGTGATTCTATTATGACCATGCGAGTTTATAGGAATTGTGTTGTCACAGTGCGTGGTCAGGATACCACGACTGATCTTATTGATTTAGAAATGGTATATTTTGATGTAATTATGGGGATGGATTGGCTCTATTCGTGCTTTGCTAAACTCGACTGCCGAACCAGAATTATGAGGCTCGAGTTTCCTAATGAGCCAGTTATCGAGTGGGAGGGGAATAATGTTGTGCCAAGAGGTAGGCTTATTTCCTACCTTAAGGCCTCAAAGATGATAAAAAAAGGGTGCGTCTACCATTTGGTACGGGTTGCAGACACCACTTTAGAGGTGCCTGCTCCCGAATCTGTGCCTATTGTGAATGAATTTCTTGAAGTATTTTTGGACGAGCTTCCTGGGATTCCACCAAATAGAGAGATCGATTTCGGTATTGATGTATTTCCAGATACGCAACCAATATCTATTCCACCCTACCGAATGGCGCCAACAGAATTGAGAGATTTAAAAGAACAATTGAAAGATCTATTAGAAAAGGGTTTCATTCGGTCAAGTGTGTCGCCTTGGGGCGCACCGGTTCTTTTTGTCAGATATAAAGACGGATCACTTTGGATGTGTATTGATTATCAGCATGTCAACAAGGTCACCATAAAAAAAATACCCATTTCCTCGGATAAATGATTTGTTCGACCAGTTGCAAGGTGCTAAGTTCTTCTCAAAGATTGATTTGCGTTCCGGGGTATCACCAGTTAAAGATCAGGGAGCAGGATATTCCTAAGACTGCCTTCAAGACTCGATATGGGCACTTTGAATTTCTGGTAATGTCTTTTGGGCTAACCAACACCCAGCAGCTTTTATGGGTCTTATGAATCGGGTTTTCAAATCGTTTCTTGACTCCTTTGTGATTGTCTTCATTGACGATATCCTTGTTTATTCGCGAAGTCAGGAAGATCATGCTAATCACCTCAGGGCAGTTCTCCAGACTCTTCATCAACACCAATTGTGTGCAAAGTTTTCAAAATGTGATTTTTGGCTAGAATCAGTCACCTTTTTGGGCCATGTTGTTTCCAGGGAAGGAATTCGGGTTGATCCCCAAAAGATTGCAGCGGTAAAGGATTGGCCTAGACCAACAACCCCGACAGAGATTCACAGTTTCTTGGGTTTGGCTGGATATTACCGGAGGTTCGTGGAGGGATTCTTTGTCCTAGCCTCCCTATTGACTAAGCTGTTGCAGAAATAAGTTAAGTTTCAGTGGTCCGATGCTTGCAAAAAGAGTTTTCAAGAATTGAAATCAAGATTGACTTCGACGCCAGTGTTGACCTTGCCAGAAGGTTCAGAAGGGTTGTGGTGTATTGTGATGCTTCAAGGGTTGGTTTGGGGTGTGTGTTGATGCAATGTGGTAAGGTAATAACATATGCTTCTAGGAAGCTCAAGAATCACGAGAAGAATTACCCGACTCATGATTTGGAGCTCGCGGCGGTTGTGTTTCCATTGAAGATCTGGCGGCATTATCTGTATGGGGTCCATGTGGACGTGTTCACAAACCATAAGAGTCTTCAGTACTTATTAAAATAGAAGGAGTTGAACTTAAGGCAGCGGAGGTGGTTAGAATTGCTCAAGGATTATGACATGAATATTTTGTACCATCCAGGAAAGGCGAATGTGGTAGCCGAAGCTCTTAGTCAAAAATTCATGGGTAGCTTGGCTCATTTGGAAGTAGTCCAGAGGCCTTTGGCTCTGGAGGTTTATCAGTTGGCCATTCTGGGGTTATGTCTTTTGGCCTCTGATGAAAGGAATGTCGTGATACATAATGGAGCGGAGTCTTCGCTTGTAGCGGAAGTCAAGGGAAAACAATTCAGCGATCCAGCTTTGGCACAGTTGAGAGAAGAAATTCTAAATCACAAGACTACATCATTTTCACTCGGCAATGATGACAGTGTTTTGCGGTGCCAAGAAAGTCTATGTGTTACGGATGTGGATGATCTTTGGGAGAGAGTTATGGCAGAGTCTCACAATTCCAGGTATTCCATACACCCAGGTTCTACGAAGATGTATCACGATCTCAAGGAGATTTATTGGTGGAATATGAAGAGGGGATTGTCGGACTTTGTGTCTAGGTGTCCAAATTGTCTGCAAGTGAAGGCCGAGCATCAGTGGCCCAGTGGGTTGGCACAACTTATGGAAATACCGACATGGAAATGGGAAATGATCAATATGGACTTTGTGGTGGGGTTACCTCGCACTCCGCGTAGGTTCGACTCAGTTTGGGTAATAGTGGATCGGCTCACGAAGTCGGCGCATTTCTTGCCAGTCAAGTCCATCGACACTGCAGAACAATACGCTCAGTTGTATATCAAAGAAATATTCAGGCTCCATGGCACTCCAGTATCTATTATCTCGGATCGAGGGGCCTAGTTCACAGCTAACTTTTGGAGGGAATTTCAGCAAGGTTTGGGTACACAGGTAAATCTCAGCACAACTTTCCACCCGCAAACGGACGGTCATGCAGAGCGGACCATTCAGACGCTTGAAGATATGTTACGTTCTTGTGTATTAGATTTCAAGGGTAGCTAGGATGATCACTTGCCGCTTATAGAATTTTCTTATAATAAAAGTTTCAATGCTAGTATTCAGATGGCCCCATTTGAGGCATTGTACGGAAGGAGGTGTAGGTCTCCGATTGGTTGGTTCGAGGTTGGTGAGGCGGAACTGCTAGGACCGAATCTTGTGCACCAAGTTATGGAAAAAGTTAGAGTCATTCAGGAGAGGATAAAGACTGCTCAAAGTCGTCAGAAATCCTATGCGGACGTTCGTCGAAGAGATTTGAAGTTTCAAGTAGATGATTAGGTATTATTGAAGGTGTCTCCCATGAAAGGAGTGATGTGGTTTGGGAAGAAAGGGAAATTGAACCCAAGGTATGTCGGGCCATATAAGATTGCTCAAAGGATAGGGCAGTGGCGTATAAGCTGGAATTGCCCCCTGAGATGTCATTAGTGCACATGGTGTTTCATGTGTCCATGCTGAAGAAGGTAGTTGGAGATCCATCTGTCATCGTGCCGGTTGAGGCCATTGAAATTAATGAAAAGTTATCATATGAAGAGGTTCCGGTTTCTATTCTTGATAAGAAAGTTCGTAGGTTGAGAAACAAAGAGGTCGCTTCGGTCAAAGTATTATGGTGAATTCAACAAGTCGAAGAAGCCACGTGGGAAGCGGAAAATGAAATGAAAGAGAAATATCCCCACTTGTTTGAATACGTCTGGTAATGGTTTTGAAAGTTGTCATCTCTAAGCAATTTCATTGGTGTCAAATTTTGTGCAAGAACACTCCACTCCCCTAATTATCCTACTATTGTGACTTCTCAAAATTTGTGCTATAAATGTATATGTTGTTGTGATTAGTTGGATCATGTGCAACTCTTTGAAATAGCTGAATTATGTGCAACTCATTGTAATAGTTGAATTATATGCAAATTTGTGGAGTTAACTGAACTATGTGAGGCTTTTGGAAGTAATTGAATTATATGCAACTTGTTGAATTGGCCGGATTATGTGCAAGTTGATAGAGTAACTGAAAATGTGTGGAATTGGTTAAAATGTGTTTCGGGGGCTCTCTGATAGGTAGATAGGCCTAATTACAAAGGAAATATCGGAGTTAGTAATAATTTGGGGGTTGGCATTTTTTGTGTTCTCTTAACTAAGTGATTCCCCGATCCTCATTCGAGGACGAATGATTCTAAGTGGCGGAGAATGTAAAGACCCGTAAAATTTCAAGTCTAAAAACAATGCCCGATTGGGTCCCCATGTGGTTATAACTGTAGAAATTCTTAAAACGGACCCTTGTGAAGTAAAAAGTACCCCCGGGACTTAAAAGATAAAATTTTCCAGATTTGCGCAGGTCTGCGGTCCACTATGCGATCGCAGATAAGGTATGCGGACCGCATAGTGGTCGCATACTTGGTCAGTTTTCAGTCCATTTTGAGGACAACTATGCAGCCTAGAATGTGATCGCATTTCACAAATGCCAGCCGTATAGTTGTCGCATACTTGCACCTTGATTTTTGCAGAGGGAATTATGCGACGCACTATGCGATCACATAACAGGTATGTAGACCGCATAGTGGTCGCATACCTGGGTAGTATGCTTCTCTTTTTGGCCCAGCGGAAGGCCACTTATGCGACAGGTACGCGGACCGCATAACAGGTATGCGATCGCATACCTGACCGTATACCTGCTTCGGGGCTCCTTTTCTAATGTTAAAGCCCAACCCCCAGCTTTATAAAACACCCCTCCCCTTCATTTTAACAGCTATCTGATTAAAATAGAGAGAAGTGAGAGTGGGTTCTAGTGAGAGAAGTCCCCATCTTCCCCAAATTGGTCCTCCATCTCTACTCAGGTTTGGAAGTAATCGAGTGGTCGTCATCTTATTCACCATAAGAGGTAAGTCTTCACCCCATTTCCCTAAATTTTCACGTTTTAGTTAAAAATGGAACACACATGAATTGGTTCTTGAAGATAAAAGTGAAGACCTTGCATGCATGTGAATAATATAGCAAAGGGAAGTAAGCTAGGGCAATCTTTCACTAAAAAGGGGCTAGCTAATCTAAAGAATCACATAGTGTTTGATAAAATCCCCAAATGAGTTCATGGTTTCTAATTCTAAGTCTAAACATGGCATCTTGTAAATTAGATTGGAGGCGATAGAAGGTCTGGTGGGTTGAGAATAGGTATTAAAGGGGAACTTTTGACTCGAGGTATGTATCGCTAACTTTAATCTTCGTAGAGTCACCTTGTTGGTGTCCGAGCATTCAATATAACTTTCTGGCTTATGCATATGTGAATCGATTGTTCTAATGTGTTGAGACGTAAGATTCTGTTCTCTGATTGTCCTAGTTGATTACCATGCCACCATGCTGTATGAGATTGTGAGAAGGTGATTCTTTGTGCTTATTCTATCATGTGCAAAGCTCGTTAAATGTTGAATACATCGGTATGAGAGGATGTGCTGCAGAACGAAAGAAATGATAATGAATGAAATTGTTGATTGTATGTAAGTGCTAAATGTTGTGTAGCAAGTAATGGAAAGAAAATGAGGATTTATCTAATTGAACTATATGTTGATGGTATGGTGTATATGACTCACTGTTTGGTAAAGATTACTATGGCCTTGATTTCACATGGTTATTTGGTTGTTACGAATGTATATTCTTGAGGGTGAAATCCTTGTGATTGAATTGATTGGTTGATGTTGCAATCAAATATGATTGTAAGGTGAGATCGGGTTGCACGCCACAACAGAAATCAAATAAGATTGTAAGGTGGGATCGGGTTGCACGCCACAACAGAAGTAATAAGGGTGTAATGTGATTGTAAGGTGGGATCGGGTTGCACGCCGCAACAGAATTGTAAGGTGGGATCGGGTTGCACGCCGTGACATAATCGTACGGTGGGATCGGGTTACACGTCACAACAGAAGAAATAAGGGTGGAATATGATTGTAAGATGGGATCGGGTTCCGCGCTGCAACAGAAGAAATAAGGCTGAGAAGTAATAAGGGTGAAATGTGATTGTACGGTGGGATCGGGCTACGCGCCGCAACAGGGGAGCAATTGAAATAAGAAACAGTGGAAACCTCAGTTGTGATTCTCTGTATCTTTGTGCAATATTTGTTTGGGTTTCTTTAACTGCCTCTTATATGTGTATTGTTTGATTTTACATAGAGTAAAGTTTGTTCATACATACTAGTACTATTCCATGGTACTAACGTCCCTTTTGTCGGGGGCGCAACATCTTTTATACGGATGTAGGTTGCTCTATATCAGGTAGCTCAGTCCGCCGTTAGTGGTACCTCCTCTTCATCTCTTCAACAGTTCTGGTGAGCCCCATTTCCTCTTGGGGCCGTGTGTGGACTATATCATTCTCTTTTGCCTATGTTGTAAAAGGTATAGCCGGGGCCTTGTTACCGGCAAGTCTATGTAAACTCCCAGTACTCCTAGAGGTTCCATAGACACGAGGTGGGTTGTAGATATGTATATTTTGGGTGGCAGTTGTATTCACTCGTGATCGTGGGTTGCATTGAAAATGTTGTATGTAACTTGCATGTTTTTTTGGGATTATCAACTGCTAAAATGTTAAAGAAGAAATGAACTTAAGTATTAAATCCATGCTAAAATTTTAATTTACTACTTCCTATGGAATATTGTATATTATGAACACGGGTTAATGCGTTGGGAGGAAAGGAAATCCAGGTTCGCTTTACCGGCTCCATCCAGTTAGGTGCCGGTCTCGTCCCTCGGTTTTGGGGCGTGACACAAACCCAGTGTATATGGCTAAAATCGGAGGGCCGATTTTATGGTCCCTACGATGCTTAAAAGGCTTGAAGGTTCGAGTTTTGGCATGGAGGGATCATATCGAGGGACCTCAACCTCGAGGCAATATAAACCTAAGATCAACGCGGAAAGACGGGAGACGCCCGAGGAGCACGTGGTTAAAGCTGACAAAGTATGCAAAATACCCGTACCGTGGCATTAAATGGCTGTACCAGCCATGTCTCTTTGCATTAATTACGTATGTACTATGTTGGGATTCCCCCTCATATATAAAAAGGACCCTTGTCACTTTGTAAGATACATGATATTCAATACGAAAAGCCAAGAACATCCTCTTCCCTCTAATTCAAACATTCTTTACAATTGTCTCATTGATTCATTGTCTTTCATTTATCCTATTCATTGATTGTTCTTCATTCATTGCTCATCATTGATCATAAAGAAGACTTCTAAGAGGCCTTCGACTCTGTCGAATCACTTTTCACTGCCCATTATCGAGCCCCTGAGCTCGACCTCCAGACGCATTCAAATCAACCTTGAGACCTCGTCTCTCCACTGCTCGATTTGCATAATCTTGTTATCCTTCATTTTTACTTTATTTTCTCACCTCTCACTTAGAATCAATTTCCTAAACAATTTGTATTAAAATAGATCACGTATTTTTAGAATCACACAATCAAATATAATTGTAATTACCATTTGATGTGTGGCTAGAATTCATGGTTTAACCCATTTGGTGCCTTATATTTTGTGAGTTAATGATGAAAATACACTTCGTATGTGTCTAATGGAGTCTATTTCTTGTGTAGGTGAATTGGATATGGAAGTCGAGTTAAATTTATGCATAAACATCGAAAATACGCTAAAGAGTCAAAAAGGAATGAACCGGGCTATAGCCGGGCATTTGGGCTGTAAAGCCTGGTCATACCAGGCTATAGCTAGGCGTTTGGGCTATAAATCTTGGTAGGACCAGGCGTTTGGGGGCGTTGAAGCCCTAACGCCAGGCCTGGCCAGGCTTTATCCAGATGTTTGGGCCATAAAGCCTGGTCCCTGGTCCGGTCAAATCCGAGTTTTGAAGATTTTAAGTGTTTCCCGGTTTGAATAGAAGTCTACTACATGTAGAAGTCCTAAACATACAAATAGACCTAAAAACACAACATGAAGAGGGGGATTCCATTAGAGACAAGAGACGCCTGTGGGATACTACTCAGAGAAGTAAAACATTGATTTTTACAGCTTTTATTCATTACTTTGTAGTTTAATTATGCAAGTTATTTTAGAATTGATTATTATGAGCATGAGTAGCTAATTTCTTTAATCTAGGGTTTTGGTGGAACCCGTTGGGGAATGAACTTATTGTGATATTAATATAGCTTTGATTGGTTG
>ML351995.1:304-22975 GCA_005239505.1 Nicotiana paniculata
AAAAAAAAAAAAATAATCCCATTTTTTATTATGTCACTTAAAGTGGAAAAAACTCTCTTATTACCCTTGCCGGTGAAAAAGGGAGGTGTGACACCTGCTCATGACCATTGAGTCCTATGTAACATAGTGCTCTAATACCAACTTGTCACGACCCCGAACCTAAGCCGGCCGTGATGGCGCTATCATGGAACTAGGCTAGAAAACAATCGCATACTGACATAATTGTTTCATAATTTCAACAAAACAAACCAAATAAGTGGTCTAAATACTACCCCCAAAATTTGGTTTTGAGTCCCGAGAGCTCGGGTGAGTTTTGGATAGGCCACTAATTGCATTTTTGAACTTGGAAATTTGCTGGTGCAATTGATCTGCAGGCTTTGCATTTGCGAAGCCGGCATCGCAAATGCGAGCTATTCATCGCAAATGCGAATGAGCCCTTGCTAGCCAGGGATCGCAAATGCGACCATGTTGTTCGCAAATGCGAGTATGGGACCTTCGCAAATGCGACATTTCTGGTCGCAAATGCGAAGTCCCTCCTTTTTCTCAGTGTTTGCAAATGCGAACTATACATCACAATTACCTTGTCAGGGGTGTTCGCAATTGCGAACCCCAGTTCGCAATTCCCATGCCAACCAGTGGCCTGTAGTGCACTTAAACCGAATTATGACTCCATTTTTCATATTTTCTCAAACTCAAACACACTTAGGCGATATTTCCAAGAACAAGACTTCTTCCAAATCATTTGTAAGTTGGTTTTTACTCAATTCTTTCAATCATTAACATCATTTAACATGTTTTCAACTTAAAATCAAAGATTTCCATGGGTGAAAATTGGGTGTTTTGGGTAGAGCTTAGGTTTTTCTAAAATTGGGATTTGAGTGGGTGATTAACCTCCGAAT
The DNA here is from genome assembly GCA_005239505.1 of Nicotiana paniculata. NCBI lineage: Eukaryota > Viridiplantae > Streptophyta > Magnoliopsida > Solanales > Solanaceae > Nicotiana > Nicotiana paniculata. The sequence goes on from ML351995.1 coordinate 1,204, forward strand.
TGAGAGATTTTTATATGGTTAGACTCTTGATAGTACGAGGGTTCTGAAAATGTAAAATATATCCGACTCCGAGATGCTGGCATGAGGGGCGTTTTGGTCATTTTCCCTAATTTCGCGCCGTAACTCTGAATTAAATAGTAGAATCAATTGATTGAAATGTTATTTACAATATGAAATTGATTTGAATAGATTTGGGTCATTTGGAGTCGGATACTCGTGGCAAACGTGTGGTTTCGAGTTGATTTTTGAGCCGGTTCGAGGTAAGTGTATGGTTTTTAACCTTAGCTTGAGGGAATATGAGTTGAGTATAAATTGCTACTTGCTAATTGTCAAATATGATGTATAGGAATGGTGACGAGTATCTATACATTGGTGTCTAGCATGACTGTGAGTCCTTATATTGTGAACATTCTGATTCTGTGGTAATTTCCATGCTTAATTGACGATTCCTATATGTTGTGAAGAAATATGAGATATTACATCTTTGTAGCATTGGCTCAAATTGTGAAACGAATAGTGAACAAATATGATATATTACATATTTGGAGCATTGGCTCAAATTGTGAAACGAATAATGAAGAAATATGAGATATTACATCTTTGTAGCATTGGCTCAAATTGTGAAACGAATAATGAAGAAATATGAGATATTACATTCTTTGGAGCATTTCTCAAGTGATAGAATAAATCATGGAAATGAAAGTGAAAGAAAGAGAAAGAGTTATTGATATATACCCTTGCCGGGATTTAATTGTGTAATTGATGTTCCCTTGCCGGGATTTAATTGTATATTGATGTTCCCTTGCCGGGATTTAATTGTTTAATTATTGTTCCCTTGCCGGGATTTCTATTTCTATTCTGTTTACTCCCTTGCCCGTTGTTTGTGATTGTTGTTTGGGTGAGGAAGAGTGTTAAAGCACGAAGGGTGATGTCGTGCACTTGTCTTGGTGAGAATGAGAGTAAAGCACGAAGGGTGATGCCGTGCATTGTTTGATATTGTCTCCCTTGCTGAGATGTTGAGATTTCTGTTATTGTTCCATTGCCGGGATTTATATTTTTATTCTGTTTACTCCCTTGACCTTGTTTGTGATTGCTGTTTGGGTGAGGAAGAATGCTAAAGCACGAAGGATGACGCTGTGCATTGTTTGTTATTGTGAGCAAAGAGTGTAAAGCACGAAGGGTGATGTCGTGCCGTACGATGTACCATTTTGTACCATATTCATTGATTATACTGTGAGGAAAGAGAGTAAAAGCACGAAGGGTGATGCCGTGCCATGATTTACATTGATTACATTATACATTGCATAGTGAGGACTAGAGTAAAAGCACGAAGGGTGATGCCGTGCAAGTTTGTGATTTCTTGTCCTTATTGATATGCTGGCTTTGTGGTTCTTTTCCTTATTGAGATTTCTTATATGAAACTGTTATCTCCCCACAGCATGTTCCCCTTCCTTTATTCATTGTTTTCTTCCTATATTTCTTATTTGTTGCATATATATGTGTGTATATATATATATATATGTATATGTATATATATGTATATATATATATGTATATATATATATATATATATATTTGAACTGCACAGGTTTATTTGGTAGTCTGGTTCTAGCCTCATCACTACTTTGCCAAGGTTAGGATAGGCACTTACTCAGGACATGGGGTCGGTTGTACTGATGCTACACCTGCACTTCTTTATGTTGTGCAGATTACGCAGCCGGACCCGGAGGACATCATTAGTGGGAGTGTCTTCCAGCTCATTATTGAGGCTTCGAGGTATACCCGCTGGCGTTCGTGGGCCTTGGCGTCTCTTCCATCCCTTTATCTTCGATTCTGTCTTGTTTTTCCTTTAGTTTTAGAGGCAGACATGTATTTCCTTTCAGACTTGTATTTAGCACTCTTAGACAGTTCGTGAGTTAGTGACACCAGGTTTTGGGAAATTTTGCGTCGATGTATTGTAATTGTCTTTACTTAGCTTAAAATCGTATTTATTTCCGCTGTTTAATTTGTGAACTGATTTAGTTTATTATGTTAGGATGAGGTTATGATGCTAGTTTAACGACACACATTGGCTTGTCTATCGGGTTCAATGTTAGACGCCATCACATCCCGACGGTGGGATTTCGGGGCGTGACAAGTTGGTATCAGAGCACTAGGTTACTTAGGTCTCACAACTTACGGACAACTTGGTAGAGTCTGAGGGATCGGTAGGGAGACGTCTGTACTTATCCCCCATAGGCTTCAAAGTTAGGATGACTCCATATTTCTTTTCTTCTCTGTCGTGCGCTATGATTCTGAGTACTGAGTGAGTTTCTATTCTATTCTCTCTCATATGGCGAGGACGCGTGCTTCCCTTGGTCCCGCCCAGCAGCTTGACTCTCCTTCTATAGCTCATACTCGGGGTCGAGTTCGAGGATGAGGTTGTGCTAGAGGCCGAGGCTGGGGCCGGGCCCAGCCTAGAGCAGCAGCCCTAGTGGAGGACCCTCAGGTCGAGTCTGGCGAAGAGGTCCCAGTTCCGGCAGTCCCAGTTGGACCAGCTCAGGTCCCAGAGGGGTTCATAGCTACCCCAGTGCTTCAGGACCCCTTTGTCCGTCTAGTCGAACTCATGGAGAGTGTAGCACATGCGGGTCTTCTTCCTAAAGCACCAGCCGTCTCTCAGGCTGAGGGAGGTGCCCAGACTCCTGCCGCTCGCGTGCCAGAGGAGCTAGCTCTACAGTCTCAGGCTCCGGCACCTCAGCCAGCCGGAGTAGCTCAGCCGGGTATTGCAATACTGGTAGCAGAGGGAGAACCTTTGTCAGCAGATGCTCTGTGGAGACTGGACAGGTTCACCAAGTTATTTACTGCTACTTACACTGGTTGACCATCAGAGGACGCCCAGGATTATTTGGACAGCTGCCACGAGGTTCTTCGGAACGTGGGCATAGTGGAGTCCAACGGGGTTGACTTCACTACTTTTCAGTTATCTGGCGCAGCCAAGAGTTGGTGGAGAGACTATTGCTTAGCCATACCAGCTGGATCTACACCTTTGACTTGGACTCAGTTCTCAGAGGTATTTTTAGGGAAGTTCCTTCCCATTACTCAGAGAGAGGACCTTCGGAGGCAGTTTGAGCGTCTCCAGTAGGGATCTATGTCAGTCACTCAGTACGAGACCAGGTTCATCACTCTAGCCCGGCATGCTCTTATGGGACTTCCCACGGATCGGGAGAGGGTTCGGATATTTATCGAGGGATTGGCTCGGTCTATCAGACTTCAGATGGCTAGAGATTCAGGTACAGACATATCGTTCCAGGACGCGGCCAATGTGGCGAGGAGGATTGAGATGATTCTGTCCTAGGGAGGTGGTCAGGGGGCTAACAAGAGGCCCCGTCATTTCGGTCGTTTTAGTGGAGCCTCATCTGGGGCAGGGATTCTTCAGGCAGAGGTCATCCTCCCAGTCCTTTTCAGTCAGCTCTCCAGGTTTCCCATGGTACTTCGGGTGGTCATGGTTATCAGCCGCATTATTCTTATCAGCAGCCTTACAGTGCGCCACCAGCTCCCGTCAGTGCACCGCTGCATCAGAGTTTCCGGGGTGGTAATTCATGTCGACAGAGTCAGATTCAGTTCCCTCATCAGCCGAGGTCTTGTTACACTTGTGGCGATCCGGGTCACCTTGCCAGATTTTTCCCTCGAGCATTAGGTAGTTCCCAGCATCAGGGTTCTCGTGCCATGGTACAGGCACCAGGTGTTCCACAGCCTGCCCAGCCAACTAGAGGTGGGGGTAGAGGTGCTAGAGGTGGAGGTAGAGGTCATAGAGGTGGAGCTCAGGCTGCCAGGGGTGGAGGCCAGCCAGCAGCCGGCCGTCCCAGAGCTGTGGTTCAGGGTAGTGGGGCCCAGCCCCGATGTTATGCTCTTCCAGCCAGGCCATAGGATGAGTCTTTAGATGCAGTCATTACAGGTACTATTTGGGTTTGTGATCGAGATGCTTCAGTGCTATTTGATCCAAGGTCTACGTATTTGTATGTATCCTCCTATTTTGCACCATACCTGGTCATGCTAGTGATCCACTGAGTATTCCTATTTATGTACCTACACCAGTGGGTGATTTTATCGTGGTCGATCGAGTCCATCGTTCTTTTGTTGTGGTGATTGGGGGTCTTAAGACCCGTGTTGATTTGTTGCTTTTGGGTATGGTCGACTTTGATGTTATATTGGGGATGGACTGGTTATCCCTATATCATGCCATCTTGGATTGTCATGCCAAGACGGTGACCTTAGCCTTGCTATATTTGCCCCATTTGGAGTGGAAAGGAACTCCTAGTCATTCTACCCGTAGTGTTATTTCGTACGTGAAGGCTCGTCGCATGGTCGAGAAGGGGTTTTTGGCTTATTTGGCTTATGTGCGCGATTCCAGTGTTGAGGTTCCCTCTATTGATTCGGTGCCCGTGGTTCGTGAGTTTCCTGAGGTCTTCCCTTCAGACCTGTCGGGGATGCCACCCGACAGGGACATTGATCTGGCTCCAGGCACCCTGTCCATTTCTATTCTTCCATATCCCATGGCCCTACCAGAGTTGAAAGAGTTGAAGGAACAGTTGCAGGATTTTCTTGGGAAGGGTTTCATCAGACCCAGTGTTTTCCCTTGGGGTGCTCCAGTATTGTTTGTGAAGAAAAATGATGGTTCGATGAGGATGTGCATTGATTACCGGAAATGGAACAAGGTTACAATCAAGAATAAGTATCCACTGCCGAGGATTGATGATTTGTTCGATCAGCTTCAGGGTGCCAGGGTATTTTCAAAGATAGACTTGAGATCTAGCTACCATAAGTTGAGGATTAGGGCATCCGATGTCCCTAAGACAGCTTTCCGCACTCGGTACGGGCGTTACGAGTTCTTAGTCATGTCGTTTGGGTTGACGAATGCCCCGGCAGCTTTTATGGATTTGATGAACTGAGTGTTCAGGCCTTATTTGGACTCGTTCGTGATAGTCTTCATTGATGATATTTTGATATACTCCCGCAGTCAGGAGGAGCACGAGCAGCATCTCAGAGTGGTTCTTCAGACTACGAAGGATAATCAGCTTTATGCAAAGTTTTCGAAGTGTGAGTTCTGGTTGAGTTCAGTTGCATTCCTGGGTCATGTCGTATCAGTAGAGGGCATTCAGGTTGACTCAAAGAAGATTGAGTCAGTCAGGAACTGGCCTAGACCAGCATCAGCTACAGAGATTCGGAGTTTCTTGCGATTAGCAGGCTATTATCGTCAGTTCACGGAGGAGTTCTCATCTATTGCAGCCCCGATGACCAGGTTTACCCAGAAGGGTGCCCAGTTCGGATGGTCGGACGAGTGTGAGGTGAGCTTTTAGAGGTTCAAGACAGCTCTGACTACGACACCGGTATTGGTTTTTCCCACAGGTTCAGGGCCTTATAAAGTCTATTGCGATGCTTCCCGTATTGGGCTTGGCGCAGTGTTGATGCAGGATGGCAAGGAAATTGCTTATGCTTCGAGGCAGTTGAAGAATCACGAGAAAAGCTAGCCAGTGCATGATTTGGAGTTGGCAGCAATTGTCCACACATTGAAAATTTGGAGGCATTATCTGTATGGCGTGGCGTGTGAGGTGTTCACGGATTATAAGAGTCTTCAGTACTTGTTCAAGCAAAAGGAGTTGAATTTGAGGCAGAGAAGATGGTTGGAGCTGTTGAAAGATTATGATATTACCATCTTATTTCAGCCGGGGAAGGCCAATGTGGTGGCCGATGCTTTGAGTAGGAAGTCAGCTAGTATGGGCAGTTTTGCTTTTATTCTGGTCAGTCAGAGGCTGCTTGCTTTGGATGTCCAGGATTTGGCCAATCGATTTGTGAGGTTGGATATCTCTGAGCCTAGTCGAGTGTTGGCTTGTACGGCCGCTCGTTCTTCATTATTGGAGCGTATCCGTGATCGGCAGTTTGATGATCAACATTTGTATGTCCTTAGATACACGGTGCAGCGCGGAGGTGCCAAGCAGGTGACCTTAGATGATGATGGTGTTTTGATATTACAGGGGCGAGTTTGTGTGCCCAATGTTGATGGGATTCGAGAGTTGATTTTAGAGGAGGCCCATAGNTTAATATCCTATTCATCCGAGAGGTTAGCTGAGATCTATATCCGGGATATTGTTCGCCTTCATGATGTGCCGGTATCTATCATTTCGGACCGATGCGCGCATTTTACCTCGCATTTCTGGAGGGCAGTTCAACGAGAGTTAGGCACCCAGGTGGAGTTGAACACAACATTTCATCCTCAGACGGATGGGCAGTCCGAGCGGACTATTCAGATATTGGAGGATATGCTCCGAGCTTGTGTTCTTGACTTTGGAGGATCATGTGATCGGTTCTTGCCTTCAGCGGAGTTTGCCTACAACAACAACTATCAGTCGAGCATCCAGATGGCTCCTTATGAGGCTTTATATGGTAGGCGGTGTCGATCTCCGATCTGATGGTTTGAGCCGGGAGAGGCTCGGTTGTTGGGTACAGATTTGTTCAGGAGGCCTTGGACAAGGTGAGGATCATTCAGGATAGGCTTCGTACAGCTCAGTCCTGGAAAAAGAGTTATGCAGATCGCAAGGTTCAAGATGTGGCTTTCATGGTTGGTGAGCGAGTATTTCTCCGAGTGTCGCCTATGAAGGGCGTGATGAGATTTGGGAAGAACGGAAAGCTTAGCCCTAGGTTCATTGGTCCGTTTGAGATTCTTGATCGAGTGGGAGGGGTGGCTTACAGACTTGCATTTCCACCTAGCTTATCAGCTGTACATCAAGTTTTTCATGTGTCCATGCTTCAGAGGTATCACGGCGATCCAGCCCACGTTTTAGATTTCAGCACTGTCCAGTTGGAAAAGGACTTATCTTATGAGGACGAGCCGGTAGCTATTCTTGACCGGCAGGTTTGTCAGTTGAGATCCAAGAGTTTCCCTTCTATTCGTGTTCAGTGGAGAGGTCAGCCTCCTGAGGCATCGACCTGGGAGTCCGAGTCCGATATGCGGAGCCGTTACCCTCAATTATTTCCCGACTCAGGTACTTCCTTCTTCTGTCCGTTCGAGGATGAACGGTTGTCTTAGAGGTGGAGAATGTGACGACCCAAAGGGGTCATAACCTATTTTATTACCCATTTTGTACTTTAGAGGCCTTAAAAACCTCATCTATAGTTGCCTCAATTTGCGTGCGCAGTCCGGGCGCGTAGCCGGACAACTTAAATATGAAATTCTGTGAAAAATGCTAAGACTTGATAATAAAATGAATAAATATTACTTTGGTCAACATTTTTAGGTAAACGGACCCGGACCCGTGATTTGACGGTCCCGGAGGGTCCGTAGGAAAATATGGGACTTGGGGGTATGCCCAGAATCGAATTCCGAGGTCCCAAGCCCGAGAAATGAATTTTTGAGTAAAATTGTTTTCTGAAAGGTTTAAGGAAATTGGAAATGAAATCTGATTAGAAAGTGATGGTATCGGGCCCGTATTTTGGTTCTGGAGCCCGGTACAGGTCTTATATATGGTTTAATTCCTTACTGTAAAGTTCGGTTGAAAACGGATTTCGTTTGACGTGTTTCGGACTTAAAATGGAAAATTTGATGTTTTATGAAATTTGATAGAATTCATGGATTTTGAGGCTTAATTCGATGAATATGATGTTATATTGGCGACTTGATCGCACGGATAAGTTCATAGGATGTTTTTGAGGTAGCGTGTATATTTGGTTTGGAGCCCCGAGGGCTCGGGTGAGTTTTGGATAGGCCACGGATTGAATTTTTGAACTTGGAAATTTGTTGGTGCAACTGTTCTGCAGGCTTCGTATTTGCGAAGCCAGCATCGAAAATGTGAGCTCGCAAATGCGTGCTATTCATCGCAAATGCGAAGGTGCCCTTGCTGGCCAGGGATCGCAAATGCGACCATGTTGTTCGCAAATGCGAGTATGGGACCTTCGCAAATGCGACATTTCTGGTCGCAAATGCGAAGTCTCTCCTTTTGCTCTGTGTTCGCAAATGCGAACTATAAATCGCAATTACCATGTCAGGGGTGTTCGCAATTCTCATGCCAACCAGTGGCCTGCAATGCACTTAAACTGAATTTTGACTCCATTTTTCATATTTTCTCAAACTCAGACACACTTAGGCAATTTTTCCAAGAACAAGAATTCTTCCAAATCATTTGTAAATTGGTTTTTACTCAATTCTTTCAATCATTAACATCATTTAACATGTTTTCAACTTAAAATCAAAGATTTCCATGGGTGAAAATTGGGTGTCTTGGGTAGAGCTTAGGTTTTTCTAAAATTGGGATTTGAGTGGGTGATTGACCTCTGATTTGAGAGATTTTTATATGGTTATACTCGTGAGAGTACGAGGGTTCTGAAAATGTAAAATTTATCCGACTCCGAGATGCTGGTCTGAGGGGCATTTTGGTCATTTTACCTAATTTCACGACGTAACTCTGAATTAAATAGTAGAATCAACTGCTTGAGATGTTATTTACAATATGAAATTGATTTGAATAGATTTGGGCCATTTGGAGTCGCATACTCGTGGCAAACGTGTGGTTTCGAGTTGATTTTTGAGTCGGTTCGAGGTAAGTGTTTGGTCTAACCTTAGCTGTAGGGAATAGGAGTTGAGTATAAATTTCTACTTGCTAACTGTCAAATACAATGTATAGGAATGGTGACGAGTATCTATACATTGGTGTCTAGCATGACCGTGAGTCCTTATATTATGAACATTCTGATTTTGTGGTAATTTCCATGATTAATTGACGATTCCTATATGTTGTGAAGAAATATGAGATATTACATCTTTGGAGCATTGGCTCAAATTGTGAAACGAATAGTGAAGAAATATGAGATATTAAATCTTTGGAGCATTGGCTCAAATTGTGAAACGAATAGTGAAGAAATATGAGATATTAAATCTTTGGAGCATTGGCTCAAATTGTGAAACGAATAATGAACAAATATGAGATATTACATTCTTTGGAGCATTGGCTCAAGTGATAGAATAAATCATGGAAATGAAAGTGAAAGAAAAAGGAAGAGTTATTGAAATATACCCTTGCCGGGATTTAATTGTGTAATTGATGTTCCCTTGCCTGGATTTAATTGTGTAATTGATGTTCCCTTGTCGGGATTTAATTGTGTAATTGATGTTCCCTTGCCGGGATTTAATTGTTTAATTATTGTTCCCTTGCCGGGATTTCTATTTCTATTATGTTTACTCCCTTGCCCATTGTTTGTGATTGCAGTTTGGGTAAGGAAGAGTGTTAAAGCACGAAGGGTGATGTCATGCACTTGTCTTGGTGAGAATGAGAGTAAAGCACGAAGGGTGATGCCGTGCATTGTTTGATATTGTCTCCCTTGCTGGGATGTTGAGATTTCTGTTAATGTTCCCTTGCCGGGATTACTATTTTTATTTTGTTTACTCCCATGCCCTTGTTTGTGATTGTTGTTTGGGTGAGGAACAGTGCTAAAGCACGAAGGGTGATGCCGTGCATTGTTTGTTATTGTGAGGAAAGAGTGTAAAGCACGAAGGGTGATGCTGTGCCGTACGATGTACAATTTCGTACCATATTCATTGATTATACTGTGAGGAAAGAGAGTAAAAGCATGAAGGGTGATGTCGTGCCATGATTTACATTGATTACATTATACATTGCATAGTGAGGACGAGAGTAAAAGCACGAAGGGTGATGTCGTTCCATGATTTACATTGATTACATTATACATTGCATAGTGAGGACGAGAGTAAAAGCACGAAGGGTGATGTCGTTCCATGATTTACATTGATTACATTATACATTGCATAGTGAGGACGAGGATAAAAGCACGAAGGGTGATGCCGTGCAAGTTTGTGATTTCTTGTCCTTATTGATATGTTGGCTTTGTGGTTCTTTTCCTTATTGAGATTTCTTATATGAAACTGTTATCTCCCCACAGCATGTTCCCCTTCCTTTATTCATTGTTTTCTTCCTATATTTCTTATCCGTTGCATATATGTATATATATTTATTTGAAGTGCACAGGTTTATTTGGTAGTCTGGTACTAGCCTCGTCATTACTTCGCAGAGGTTAGGCTAGGCACTTACTCAGTACATGGGGTCGGTTGTACTGATGCTACACCTACACTCCTTTATGTTGTGCAGATTACGCAGCCGGACCCGGAGGACATCATTAGTGGAAGTGTTTTCCAGCTCATTATAGAGGCTTCGAGGTATACCCGCTGTCGTTCGTGGGCCTTGGCGTCTCTTCCATACCTTTGTCTTCGATTCTGTCTTGTTTTTCCTTTAGTTTCAGAGGCAGACATGTATTTCCTTTCAGACTTGTATTTAGCACTCAACAGTTCGTGAGTTAGTGACACCGGGATTTGGGAAATTTTGCGTCGATGTATTGTAATTGTCTTTACTTAGCTTAAAACCGTATTTATTTCCGCTATTTAATTTGTGAACTGATTTAGTTTATTCTGTTAGGATGAGGTTATGATGATAGTTTAACTACACACGTTGGCTTGTCTAGCGGGTTCAACGTTAGACGTCATCACGGCCCGACGGTGGGATTTCGGGGCGTGACAAGTAAGAACACATAGGATCAAATCATCAATTCACAATAAGCACAGTCTTTCTTTCCAACAGTGTATACATTAAATCAACACGCTTTAAAAGCCAACTTCAGTAAAAATCCTTTGAAAAGTGTGATTTCCAACAATTTAAGACAAATGCCCAATAGTTTAGTGAAACATGAAATAAATCATAAATAGCCACCTCGGGCCAAAACATGTATCATAAACCGCCCCTCGGGAAAATCATCACTCAGAATCAGTCACTCAGTGCCTCACAATCACTGAGTATCAGCCCCTCGGGCGTCCTCACTATTACTCATGCCTCCCAATAACTCGTCACTCGGCACTCGGTAGGTAACTCCGCTCACTGGGGGGTGTACAGACTCCGGAGGGGCTCCTTCAGTCCAAGAGCTAATATCAAGTCATCTCGTGGCATATCATATCCTCACAATCAGGCCCTCGGCCTTACTTAGTCAGAAACTCTCAAAAAGCCACTCGGGTTGTCAGTAAAATTACTCGACCCAAAAATATCATTTTATATCTCAAAATAGTGTAAATAAGACTGAGTTTCGAAATCAGTTAAACATAACATGACTGAGTGTAAATCATAAGTCAACACAGTGAGGAATAGCAGTAAAATCCCCCCAAGGGGTCTAAACAAGTCGGCACTGTGAGCATGTGATTTTTCACCTACTAAATGCTCCTACAAAATTCGATAAATAAATTAATTTCATAGATTTTTGTTGAATTTCAGTGTTTATTTGTGAATTATTTGCATTGCATGGGCATAGTTCATCATTTAAAAATTTATAAAGTGATAAATAACAATAAAACATTTTAAAACTTTCATTATTTGACATAATTGGGGTTTTGATAATTAGTTGCATAATTTAATCATTTTTTCTAAGAAAATTACGAAATTGGTTGTTTAAATAATTATGGGTACTAAACTAATGGTTTTACTTTTAGTTAACTCATTAATTAACATATTATTAAATGAAATTAGTTTAAGACTAATTAGTACATTATTAGAGTTTATTTAGGTGATTAATTAACCTAAGTATTAAAAAAAGGGACTAAATCCGGACCTGGGCTTGAAATCACCCAGGCCCAAGCTGCCTCTACACCTACCCAGCCCAATAAATCCCTCAATCCAGCCTGCCCCAGCCTTAAACCAAAACGACCTCGTTTATCCTGATCAACCCCCAGCCGTTGGATCATCTTGATCCAACGGTCCCAAACTCATCCACTTACTGGTGCCCCTTTGAAACTTCATTTTTTCTTTTTATTTTTACTTGTTTGAACATAATTCTGAAATCTCTGACTTAGTTTCTTAATCTTAGATTTCTAGTTTCTGACTTTTTTTTACGGATTGATTTATATGTTTCTTTCTTTGATGTTGAATGTTGTTTTGAACCTCACTCTAGGTTTAGTTATTAATTCTTGCATGATTTGATTAATGTTAGTTTACAATCTAGGTTTTCCAGTTTTCCCTTTTGACTAATTTTGAATTTTTTATAGTTTATGTGTTAATTAATGGTCACTTTAGATTAAACCTCATGCTTAGGTTTATTTAAAGTGATAATTTAGGTTAACCCTAATTTATTACTTAATTCCAAACTAATTAGTCTAGGATTTCATATACCTTCCCTAATTTGTGTCCTTCATTTCTCGTCGATTGTTATCTTAGAAATCGGTATATAGGGCTAATTCATGATTCTATCACTTAATTGATTCTAAAGCTTAGTTTAGGCTTCACATTGTTTTCTTTAATACTTAATCTCCTGAAGTGTAATTAGTCATGCATGCTTTAGATTGTTTGAAATTAATTGATCCTTGATTAATTTTTCATAGTCATGTAATGTCTAATAATTGATCAGGCATAATTAATCGTGAACACTAGGATTATTAGAATCACATTGGTTTCGAAAATGGGTGCTCAAAGCCTAATTACTGATTCTAAGTTTGACTCTTAAGATTCTGATTTGGTTTGATTAATAAAAGATAGTTATACATAACTAATTAGCCTAGGCTTATGTTGGAGCTAAAACCCCAATTAGGATAACTAAGTCTAATGGCTTAACTAATTGACTTATTTGAACTAACTAATCTAAGTCCTAAAATAAATTCAATGAAGATTTAACTAAATATCTTATTTAGATCTATTCAACCTCACATTTATAGAGGCTTAAGCTTCCAACCTCTTCATTTAGATTAATCACTCAATTAGGATAAAATTAGTCAACTTAATAAATAACACATCATTAATTACTAAAAGGGTAATTCTAGGTACTTTAAGGGGTAGTATAGGGTTTTTAGCTAAAGGAATCTTGGTTGTAACAACCCAAGAACCTTCTAGAGTCCACAAATCAGATTTTTAGGGGGTAAAAAAGTAATTTTAAGGGATGGGAATCTTCTAGAATGAGGGCAGCTTCCCAAAGGATAAGGGTGACAGCTGCATTTGTACTATTTCGAGCTTATTGGATAAGGAATATGCTAAGCATATCCTATCCCAAATACCCCTATATATACACACACTTTTTACCACTAAAGGGACTTTTTTTGGGGACTGAAAAATACAACTTTTTTTTACTACTGAAAGATCTGGAAATACACAGCTTTTGAGAAATTTCTCTGCACAGATTCTACCAAAAATGTTTACACACACTTAGACACAATTTTTCACCTCTGAAAAAACAGAAACAAAATGGACTGCAGTAGGAGTGTAAAAACAGTTTGAACTTAGTCTATCTTGTAGTTGTGGGTTTTTTTTCCTAAAGACCTGGTTTTATTGCTTTTTTTTTATTCAATCGTTGGTATTCAAAGTCATCCTTTTCTGGGCTTCTTTGCTGTGGATTTCTTGCTGCTCATGGCTGCTGATTTATTGTTGCTGAGTCTTATTTTTCAGTTTTCTAGACCTTTATTTGGTCTAGACTTGTTCTCGCTATTTTACCCTGTCTCTTAAGAGGTATGTAACTCCTACCTCATATTAAGTAAATTTCATGAATGAAATTTTGTTAAACATCAATGGTTATGTTGGTTGGTTACTGTAGTTTCAGTTTCTATGTGCGAACATGCTAAAAATCACGAATTTGATTCATTTTGTTTAAGATTTAAGTGTTGAATCTGCATATGAACTATATCTGCTGTGTGTTTAATGGTTTGAATCCTTGCAAAACATAAGGTTAACTGAAATATCGTTATCAAAATAAGAATCTGACTACTAACTAGGTCAGATTCACTTTAAAATTTCAGATCTGATGTTAGTTGTAAAATATTGTGATATTGTTCTTATATACATAGGTTTGCTTACATTTATTAGGGTATTATGTTTGGTACTGCATTATTGGATTTAAATCTGACCCCTTAATGGTCAGATTTACTCTATAAAGATGCCTAAAGTTTTGGTCTTCTTTTTGGTTGTTTAGAAAGGCACAAGCATGAGCTGGATGTTCTAGTCAAAACAAAGGTTCTCAAGGAGCAGTAGTTTAGGGATATATATTCTTTTCTTTTTACTGCCTTCGTGCAGTTTTTCTTCAAAAAATCCATATTTTTAGTCGAACAAGATGCATTTGTTCATTTTCTAGAATAATTATAAAGATGAAACTGGATTGTATTATGTTATTATTGCTAACTTGGGTATATAGAAATGGGCCAGGCTATTAAAAATAGCATGAACCCCAGGCTATTGAGCCTAAGGGATATCGAAGCCCTCCAACATTCAATGTTATACTATTATGTTTGGAATTCGAATTTTATTTAGTATAGCCTGTAGAAAAAATGTAAATATCTTTAAGTCTCACATGACTCTTCTACTGAATTTAAGCTGCATTTTACAGTGATTACATATGTTAGGCATTTGACTATTAGGATTCAATTGAGATTAAAAAATGTCTTCAAAACTCGTGTAATTTTGGTATTAAAACTGATATTTCCAAGATTCCAGATTTCATTGTGAAAAAACGGCGTTGTTGAAAGCCCCATGATTTACTTATTCTGAACCTGATGAATTTGGGATATATAAGTATAGTCTTCCCAAACAATACCTCTTTAGTAACTGAAAAAATAATATTATGCGTGCAAATTCGCTTCTGATTGTTGTTCAAGAATCATGAATTCATATTTCTGTTTGTATCCTTGATTTCCTTAATTTTGTTTAGCTGAATTGTACATATCGCTTCTTTCATAAATGGCACATACTAGGATTTGGCCAAAGGGGTAATTGATAAATTGGGCTAAAATATGGCCATAGCCCAAGCATTCGTCTTTAGATTAGTGAACTTAATCTTAGACAATCTTCTACATATCTTTTAGGTTGAAAATACATATTTAGATTGAAATTTAGTAAATAATTAAGTATTACATCAAACGAACATAACCTACACTCGGGAGTGGAAACTCATGCCCCCGACCCTTAACTCCAAACAATTAATAAAAATGCACATAGCAATCACGGGTGCATTTCATGTGACGTGTTTGCCATGTGTTCAAAACAACAAGTGTCACGCCATCGTGACTTGTCCAAGATAAATCCATAAGCTTCCTAATTGATCTTAAAACTAAATTGTTCCTTCAAATAGAAAACATAAAGAATAATCAAACATCACCTCAAATAGGCACTATAAAACCATCACGACCATAGTCTTGACTACGTAATCTACACTCGGGCGCGACAACTCATGTCCCCGTCTTCAACTTCAAACTATATTAAAATCACGTGTTGCAATTGCGGGTGCATTTCATGTGGCGTAATTGTAACATGTCCAAAAGCATAACAAGTGCACGTTCTCGTGACTTGTTTTCAAGATAAATCCATACTTATCAAAAGCGACTAAATTTCAAAGAGTTTAAATCTAATATAGGCTAAAACACGTAAATAATTAGATAAACAAATATTAATAGTAAGCGACCGTGCTAGAACCACGGAACTCGGGAATGCCTAACACCTTCTCCTGGGTTAACAGAATTCCTTACTCGGATTTCTGGTCGCAGACAAATCAAAACAGAGTCAGAATTTCCTCGATTTGGGATTTTAAAAATAAAACGGTGTCCCGGAGCATCGTCAAAAATCCGGGTGGCAACTCTGAAAATTAAAATAAATCCCAAATCCGAACAATGTCACTTTAATTGGAAAAACTCCCTTATTACCCTTCATTAATCCGTGGGTGGTGAAAAAGGATGTGTAACAGCTCTGGCGACTCTGCTGGGGATCGAACACAGAATCTCTGGTTCAGGGTTCAAGAATTCGAGCTTACAATAAACTGTTTTATTTGGCTTTATTATCTGATCTTTACATGTTTAAACCTAACGTGCTAAATGTCGCTTTTTACCGCTTTGATATTATCTGAACTGTATATAAACTGTGCGGAAACCCTTATTCTCTCTGAGTCTTCCAAATCATCTGGGAAGTGTGCACTTCGTGTGACTTCTTTTCTGTTAGAGCCATATCAAAATTTCAGAACGAGGTACGGACAAGTTGCAAAGCCGGTGAAGCTTCTGTATTCCCGATACACTGCCACACCTCGGCTTGGGGTTTTAAACCTAGAATAACAAAACCTCGTGTCGGATCCCTAACATGAATGCTTATCTGCGTCATGTGCATTTGACTTACGGGACTCAACACAGGGGTTGGGTCCGTCTAGGACAGGTGTACCCGAAATGAAAGACTACCCTGATGCATCTTACTTGTTACGTATGCATTTATTTGTTTCAGCTTGACCGGCTAAAATTAAAAAAAAATGAACAGAAAAATCAAGAGTGAGGTAGGATAGAAAATTCACCCTGTTTTGAAAAATCCCCATTTATCCCGAAACTCTGAAACAAAATGAGTATTTGTATATTTTAATCAGTCAGGATTTTTCCGAACTATTGTTTGATTCTCACAGGTGTGGGATGCGTAGGCAACCCTTATCGGGTCCAACTCTATTTTCTAAAATCAAAAGGATATAGCCCTAAATAAAATTAGTAACGCCATTGTAGCCTGATCGCCCAAGTGTGGCGCCGGAAGGCCGTTTTTGCAAAAGTGGCCGCCTGTGGTTTGTCTTTAAATTTCGACCCAATTCGCAAAAACAGCCAGGAAATCCCTACCCGAAGTATTAAAGGGCCGTATTCACAAAGATGATCCATGTTTCTTTATTACAAAACCCTTTGCAAAAATAACACTTTTCAAAAAATTTTGTGGTTTTGATCAAAAAAACGTATGTGCCGGATGAATACAGTTGAAAACCTCCCCTTCAGGTCAGTCCAGGAAATCCCTCTAGGACTCCATATGTGGTGGAGCGACTTGGGGGAAGCCAGTAGAAAGTCTGTTATGAAAGCTTTAGGGAGACTTACTGGTCGTTTAAAAATCAAGCCGAGGTTGGACATCGTCGAGGCTCTAGTATCGTTCTGGGATCCCGCCCACAACGTGTTCTACTTTTCAGACTTTGAATTGACGCCCACGCTAGAGGAAATAGCAGGGTATGCTGGTCTCAATGACAATCTTAGAAGTCAGTACCTAGTGGCACCCAGGGCGGTGACTCCACATAAGTTTTTGAATCTGTTGAACATTAGTCGGGACGTCCAAGACCCACACTTATCCGAAGGTTTCTGCACTTTCTATTTTCTTTATAGACGTTATGGAGATCCACAGGGTTATGAGGCTAACAACACTGGTCTAACTCACAAAGATCAGGCTAAATGGGAAGCCCGCCCGGGGCTAGCTTTTGTGGTAGCATTCTTGGGCACCTTGATTTGCCCAAGAAGTGATGGATGCATATACATCGGGCTTGTGGGAATAGCAGATTTCATGATGAAAAATTCCAATGGCACACTTATACCGATGGTCTTAGCTGAGATTTATCGTGCTCTGACAATTTGCCAATCTAGGGGAAAGTTCTTTGAGGGGTGCAACCTGCTTCTACAAATTTGGTTGATCGAGCACCTCTGTCACCGCCCAGGCTACATGAACTACGGCCTAACCGGTTTGAATTTCATCGAGGAACATGGTACTCGGGTAAAAGGCCATAAATTTCCTGAGGGAACGGAAGCCTGGCACTCATACTTAAGTTCACTAACTTCCGACCAAATCGAGTAGACGTCCGGGTTGCTCCCTGTCAGCGAGGTTATCGATATGTCTGCTGAGGTTTGCTATCTCCTGTTAATGGGCCTGCATAGCTTCAGCCATATGCCCCACACCGGGTCTTACGCCAGTTGGGGAGACAACAGGGTGTTCCCCATGACGAGGATTTAGGCCAACAAGCCATTGAGTTATGCCCGAGAGCTGCATTTCCTGAAGGCAGGGTCCGTCAAATCTGGAACGAGTGCCGGTTTTTGGAACCTCAAACTCGGGTGAGAGACTTATCCAAAGGGGAAGTGGAGCCCGCCTACACATCTTGGTATGACATAAGAGGCAAGGAGCATCAAGAGCAAGAACGACCCGCAAAGAGACCCCACGTGCAACAATTCACCGAGCAAACACAAGAGCATTGGGCTTGGTTAGAAAAGGAGAACAGCTACCGATCCACCATAAGTAAGTTGGAGGCCCAGGTCAGGGAAATAAAGTTTGAAAACATTCTACATACTGCCACAATTGAAGGGGAGAAAAATAGATTAGCCCAAGAAAATGAAGTTCTCCGGGCCCAGATACAGTAATTAAAAACAGTTGTTGAGAAACCAGAGAGAAGAAGAACTGATGAAAGGCTTATCAGCAGCCTGAGGCATAAAGTATGCAGCTATGAGAATGATCTAGATAAAGCTGAAGAAGAACTGGCCGGAGTTTGGGCAAGATTAACAAGAAGTGCAGAAGAAAGAACAGAGTTTGTCCAGAGACTAAAAAGGAAATATGACCAGGAAGTCATAGGCTTGAAGGAAAAATTGGCCGTCCTCGAGAACGAAATGGCCAAACAGGCAAAAAGATTTAAGACAGAGAGGGAACAGTGCTATGCCATGATGTCTCAGTTAGAAAAAGAGTTGCAACAATGGCAAGAGCAGAGTCACAAAGACGCCAAGACTTTAGAGGTGAGATCCCAGCAAATCGGGCGCTTACTTCAAGAAAAGGGTATCATCAGGCGAAGGGTCCAAGAGATAGCCGACTACATCATCACCAGATGCTTGGAATGCAAAGATATAACTCGGACCACTTTCTTCTCAGCGGTTATGATCTTCGTCCACAAGATAATGGACGACCTTTACCGCCTCCGGCAAGACATAGAGCGCAGGCCCGTGGCAAGGCCGAATAATGCCCCACCGGCCCCTAGAGCAACGGAAGCACTGATGTATTTTTTATGTTTTTTGAGTCTGTAGTTCATTTTTTCTAGTTGTAGTCATGACTGAGTCCACAGTAGTATTTATATTTTTAGAAAATATATGTCAAGTCTGTTTTGCAAACTTTGAAATTCCAAAAGTGGGCTACAAATGTTCTGTAATCAGAAATGTTTTATTTAATGAATGAAAATTTTTAGAATGAAGCTTTTAGAAAAAAACAAAAAAAAAATATGCATTTCTGTCCTTTGGGTTTTGCTAGCATGAACTATGTGATGATCTTATTCACGCGGCGCCGTGATACATAGGCAATCCACATAGGATTCGATCATAACCATAAGAAAAGAAACCGAGCGAGGAATAAAAGAGCGGAAACAATATCAGAAGAAGGGTAATAATGATAAAAAAGGAGAAGCCGATAAATAAAGTCGGGATAAAGTACACAACTGTTGCAAAAAACATATAGAAAAGCGTTTAAATTGCTCAGATGCATTGCATACCCCAAACGTGCGATTGCCTATGTGGTAAATGCTTCAACCTAACATTCTGTTGGTTCAATATAAAAGGTATTTTTAGGTGGTTGGTTTTTCGGTAACCTGGCTTCCCATCCTTACTTCACTAGATCAAAAGGGAGCATAGAAATGACATCTGAAAGTCACTTGCCAATCGTCAACTCTTCCGTGGAAGACCTAAATCCAGTCAGCCCAACATCTGAGTCAGCAACAGTTGAAGAGAACAGGACTGTGCGTTGCCGCATGCTGGAAATGTGGGATGCATGGTCCAATGGTAGGGAACCACCCAGTACCATCCCGGGTTTCCCATAGATAATTCCTAGGGCAGGCGGGACGTCCAACATCCCTATAAGCTACCCAGCCACGCCATTTGGATATCCAACTATGTCGGTTCACTTTGCCGGAAGGCCTTCTGAGGTTCGCCCCCAGGCTTTATTTTCTGGTGTGTCTTCCAACATCTTCACCGCACCACCAATCTCTGCCACGGCTCCACCAACTATCTCCGGGCCAAGTTTCGAGCAGCCAGCATTCACATTCCAAACACCATTCGTCCATCAGGATACCGCTCATGCTACTCCCAATGCATATCCCCAACAAACTCAGCCTAAGGTCACTTTGGGATAGGATAAGAAAAGCCTCGAGCACGAAGAAATAACTCAAAAAATGAAGAGTATTGAACAGAGCCTCAAGAATATACAGGGGCTGAGCGGGCAAAAAAGCGTCTCCTATGCAGATTTGTGCATGTTCCCGCACGTCCACTTGCCTCTTGGGTTTAAAACCCCCAAGTTCGAAAAATATGACGGACGTGGGGACCCGATAGCTCATCTGAAATGGTACTGTAACTAGCTACGTGGAGCAGGTGGGAAAGAGGAACTTCTCATGGCATATTTTGGAGTAAGCTTGACGGGGATTACATCAGAATGGTACATGGACCAGGATATATCTCGTTGACACATATGGGATGACCTGGAACGGGACTTTGTCCGGCAATTCCAATACAATGTGGACATCTCTCTCGATAGTAACTCTCTATACAATCTCAAAAAGAAATCCTCAGAGAGTTTCAGAGAGTACGCCATAAAATGGCGCGAGCAGGCCTCCAGGGTCAAAACTCTGATGGATGAGGTCGAAATGGTCAGCGTCTTTCTACAAGCACAGAAAGCTGATTACTTCCAAAATATGATGTCCGCCATGGGCAAACCATTTGCGAAAGCAATCAAAATTGGAGAAATGGTGGAGAATGGTCTAAAAACTGGTCGTATCCTGAGCCAATCTGCCATAAGAGCAAACTCTCAGGCCATCCAAAGATGATCCAGGAGTGCAGCCAACAGGAAAAAGAAAGAAGAAGGGGCCATGATGGTTTCCCTATGCGGTAATGAACGCTCAGCCACATCCCAGGCCGCAAAAACAATAGAATCAGAATAGAAATCCACCTCCAAAATTTAACCATCGTCCCCCAGCTCCATATAATCCACGCCCTCCTCAAAACAAATACCCGTACAATGCCTATCCCCGAGAACCACCAAGGAGACTTAATTTAGCTCCCATCGGAGAGCCGTATTCTAGCCTCTTCCCAAAGTTGGTCCAGATGGGACTCTTGCAACCCGTACCTCCGAACGGGAAGAACCCTCAATCACCATCTTATAGACGGGGTACTAGTTGTCTTACCATTCTGGAGCAGAAGGGCACGACACAGAGGATTGCTGGACCCTCAAAAGGGCCGTGGAAAGCCTTATAGAAAAAAATAAAGTGGTGTTAAGGGAAGAAGAAGCTCCCAATGTGACGAACAATCCACTACCCACTCACAATCATGGGCCCGTCATCGGCATGATTTGCGAAGACCAGGATTTTGATCCAGCTCTAATGGCCATCATCGCCATCGCAGATGTGGAAAGAAAGCCCAAGGCGGCACCCAAACCAGTCAAGGAGATGAAGAAGAGTAACCCCGTTCCCCAGGTCACGGAAAATGCCGAGACTAGAACAAATAAGGGAACCTCTAAAGACGTTGTCCTTTACATCCCCAAGGCACACAGAAAGGAACAAAGTGTGTTGAGCCCTCCCAGAAGGTTACAATTCAACAAGGCAATAATGAATGGCCAAAAATGTACGTGCCGAAAGGGATATATGTGGCGCGGGGGCAAATAATTTCACCCAGGCGGAATGAGCCCGTGGTTATTAGCCGCGCGTCGCAAACTCCCATGAAGAATACTACTGCCATCCCCTGGAATTAACACAGGACGGTGGTGACATACAAAGGGAAAGAGATTACTGGGAAAACAGGCAATATAAACTCATCAGAAAAATATCTCGACCCGGAAGAACTAAACCAAAGCAAGCTGAAATGCTTTCCGCCTAAAAGGCCGATCAGTGCTGGAGAGCCAGAAGAATTCTTCAAGAATATGAAAATCGGTGAATACGCCATAATCGAGGAGCTCAGAAAGTCCCCCACTCAGGTCTCACTTCTATCCTTGCT
>MDKI01004828.1:0-13547 GCA_005239505.1 Nicotiana paniculata
ATAATAGTCGACTGCGCTCACTGGGGGTGTACAAACTCCTGGAGGGGCTCCTTCAGCCCAAGCACTCTATTGTTGCGGCGTGCAACCCGATCCAATATATATATATATATTGTTGCGGTGTGCAGTCCGATCCATATATAATATATATTGATGCGACGTGCAGCCCGATCCACATATAATACATATATATTACTGCAGCGTGCAGCTCAATCCATAAATAATGTATATATTGCTGCGGCGTGCAACCTGATCCATATGTAATATATAACATATATATTGTTGCGGCGTGCAGCCCGTCCCATAACTATCCTCACATACTCGGCGCTCAGCCTAACACATATATACTGATAACTGCCCTCGGCCCTCGGCCTCATTACATATATACTCATAACTGCCCTCATAAGCCACTTGGGAAATTCCTCTCGACGCACGGAACTCAGCCCAAAATACTTTTCAGAGTTTTCAAAGCAGTGTGATAATAGTGAAAATAAAAACAAGTCGAAAACATCACTGAGTTCACAATTGTTCTATCAGGATAGTGTAAGAATAGTGTAAAAGTACCTCTGAGGGTCTAAACAGGTCGCCACAAGGCCCCAATCATGGAAAATACCCCTGAGGATCTAAACAGGTCGGCACGAGGCCTCAAACATGGCTCACAACCCATAAACAAGTATAAATTTCTAAAATACAGGATATCATAAGGTTTCAAATCGAATACGCGGCTTAATAGTCGCTACGGGACGGACCAAGTCACAATCCATATCGATGCATGCCCCCACGCTCATCATCTAGCATGTGCGTCACCTTATTTACTACAACAATATCAAATATCGTGGTGTCATACCCTCAGGTTTAGAGTTACAATCGTTACTTACCTCAAACAACCCAAAAGCTACTCCGTGATGTGTTTGCCCCTCGAATTTGCTCCCAAATGCTCCCAATCTAACCAAAATCAGATTAACATCATCAAAACACTCTAACAGAACAAAACTGAATCGAAAGATATAAATTTGAACACTATTCTCGAAATTCAGCCAAATCCGAGCCCTGGACCCACGTCGCAGAATTTGAAAAAATTTGCATCACTAGAAATCTTGTCCTCCCACGATTCTACACATACCAAGAACACCAAAATCGGACCACAATTGCCTACCCAAATCGCCAAAAGAATTTCCAATCTTCCTCCCCATTTCCCCCAACTTTTTCCACTTTAATTCTTCAAATTACAAGCCTAATTCGAATCAAAATAGCATAGAAACGAGTTATAAGCCCGGGAACTTACCTCCACTGAAGACCCTCAAACACCTTCTTCAATTTGCTCTCAAATAAGCTCCACCCGCATTCAACAATGGAAGAATAACCAAAATTTCCGCGGAGGCATTCTTTTATACTGCTTTGCCCAGTTAATCCGCACCTGCGGACCCGCACCTGCGGTCCCAGGTGCACACCTGCGGTCCCAGGTGCACACCTGCGGTCCCAGGTGCACACCTGCGGTCCCAGGTGCACACCTGCGGAACTCCACTAATAGTCCCTTACTCGCACCTGCGATCCCTTTTCTGCACCTGCGGCTGCCCATCTGCAGGTGCGGCCACACCAGCAACTTAACACCAGCAGCTATTTGCTGCAAATTTCCCAAGTTCAAACCTCCGCCAACCATCCAAAATCAATCATGAGCCCCTCGGGTCCCCAACCAAACGTACCAACACACCCAATAGCATCATTCAAACTTAGTCGAGCCTTCGAAACACCAAAACAATACAAAAAGACCAAAATTACATCAAATTCAAGCCTATGAACTTTGAAATTTCTAAATTTTGCCAATGATGCCGAAACCAACCAAAACACGTCCGATTGACCTGAAAATTTGTACACATATCCAAAATAACATTAACCTGTTCCAACTTCCGAAATTCCATTCCGACCCCGATAGCCTATTTTCCACTGCCGACCGAGAATTGTCAAAAATTAACTTTCGCAATTCAAGCCTAATTCTACGCCGAACATTGAAACTTCATTCCGAACACACTCATAAGTAACAAAGTTGTCTGAGCCATAAAATTCGCATTCCGAGGTCGTTTACCATTAAGTCAACTTCCGGTTGACTTTTCCACTATTGAACCAAGATAAGAGACTAAGTGTCTCATTTCTCTCTAAAAATCGCTCCGGACCCGAGCCAACCAATCTAACACAACGCAATGAAACTGAACCACATATAATGAAGCAAAAATGGGGAAAACGGGGCTAAACTTCTCGAAACGACCGGCAGGGTCGTTACAGTAATTATAGTTTTATCCATCATACATTTTATTTTCAAAGAGTAAGAATATCGATATGACATTTTAGTTTTAGATCTTTATGTTTGCAAAATTATTAGTGGTATTGACTCGTACCAACCTTTTTCTTATCTTTTTCACACATTTATATTCGTAAACATTTTCTTAGTTGTTCTGTGATAATTGAGTATATTTTTCTATATTACACGAAATCTAATAATAAAAAATATTATTTGAGTAGGAAAGCAGTTCAAATATAATATAGTAATCTATTATCGTAGGAATTTTTTCTCAATTTTAATGCTTTATGCAGTCCGTTTAACATTACTTTTTTTTGGCATGCAGTATTATAGAGTTTTAATGTATTGAGTTATGTATTAACATATGTCTTTTCTTCTAAAAATTGATTTCCTAACTATCCATCTAATCAATAATACATACACATTTTTTTTTTGCTTTAATTAGACACATCATTTTTTGACATGTTTATAGTATTGACAGAGGTAATTTCGAGATAATGAAATTGAATTCTAATACTATCGTGATTGCTAACTTGTAGTATTATGTCATAAAACTAATAGGTTTACAAGGCCAATATCTAGATTTTGATTATATCCTGTTACTGTAAGTTATTATGCTTAATATTATAAGGTTATTTTTGTAAACCGACATTCTATTCATGCTTTTATAATAATATAGATTAGAAAAATAATTAAATCACTATTTTATCCAGTATGAACTTAATTTTAAAGGATAAAAAAGTCTATCAACATTCCGCTAAGGCCTTCATGCTTTTAAGATATTATAGATATAGATAGATTGTAATTACTATTTTTACGCTTCAATTCTCACGTTTCTTCTCCAATTCTTCTTCTTCACCAAATCATAGTTCTTTAATTCAGAACCTTAAAATTCTTGTTTATGAGTAAAAGTTAAAAGTTAATGGTTGGTTACTGTCAAAATTATTTGAGTGTTGATTATTTGCACTTAAATTTTTAATTTGAATGTTGATTTAGTGTTTTGCTTTAAAACTATCATAACTCCATTGTTAAATCTTAGAAAGTGTTGAAGAAGACAAAATGATTCTTCGTGATATGATATTATTTGACTAAATTGGTAATATAAGGATCATTTGTGTTGGTGTCTTGATGTTTTATTTCAAATATGAAGTCATTTGAAGCACACTTGAGGTGGTTTGATCAAAATTAAAATTGTAAATTCGAAGAACACCTTGTTCAATGCCACAAACAAATCATGCAGTGCGATAGATTTTGTGAATAAATTAACAAGATTAGGTCGAATGGAGATAACATAAGATCACACCAATATGACAGGATTTTATGAACAATTAAACAAGCATAAAGTCATGGCAACCCGGTAGAGTTTGTGAGTTATCCAATAAGACAATTAAGTTCAATAATACGAGGTCCTACCAATTTATCATGACTTGCATGTTATCGTTTTAAAATATGTTTTTTTCCTTTTGTAGTTTTGAGATCATAAACAAGAGAATCATAAGTGAAAGAAACAAAAACAAACCCAACTTAATCCTATACATGGGCTCTGCGAAGGATAGTGTGTAGGCAACCTTACACCTATCCTATAAAGGCAAAGAAGTTGTTTCCGATAGACCCTCGCCTTAAAAAATAGTAAAAATAAAGTAAAAAGCAATAGCAACAGTAATATAATATGATAATAGAAGCGAATGACATAAACGAATGAAACTTTAAGCATATTTTAGTCCGAATACTTTTATTAAACTTAACAGGACTATTTTCCCACAAATGACAAAAACAGGATAAAATCTAAATACCATCATAATTTTTTTTGTTTGTGCAAATCACCCTACAAGTAAGGTGAAGTTCACAAATAACCATAGTTGGTCTTGAATTTTTGACATTTAGGGCAGGCCACTTAACTAATGAGCAAAATTTCAAGTTTAACAAATTTTGCCCAACAAGCAATTTTTGAATGTTTGCCCATCAGGTGACATGCCCAAATGCCAACGTTTAAGACCATCTCTTAGTATATCCTATGTCTGTCAGTTTTGGGTGAAATTCAAAAATAGCCAGATTTACAAGTCGTAATTAAAAAATAGTCACAATTTCAAAAGTAATTGAAATTTAGCCACTTTTCATGTAAATATAAATCTGAACAAAAATACTGTTCAACATTCGAAAAATATCCCAACATAATATGCTGGAGTTCGAATATTTTACATGTGAACTTCCAACATAACATGCTGAAATTTCATAATGTGCCGGAGTTCTAATATAATATGCTGGAAGTTCATACACATGTGCTCCAATATCCAGTATATTATGCTAATAATTTTTGTGTTGCAGCAAAATAGTAGCTATTTTTCAATTACTTTGCAAATGCTGACTATTTTTCAATTATCAATACGAAAACTCGCTAACCCGTGCTATTTTAAGGTTATTTTCTGCACAAGTCCTACAAGTAGCCCAATAGCTAAGCCCATTCCCAAAGATAAAGCCCAAAATGCAGCCGTTTATCTCAGAGTATATGAGACGAAGTATGTTCATTATCTAAACCCTAATAGAAAGAGGAGCAGCTAGTTGTAGCACTTGTTCTTCAGCATTTTCATCTTCGCCGCCATTCGAAGATGAAGGTACCACTACAACAACCCTACGAACCCTTCTCTCTTTCTACATAGATGTGTACGGTTACGAGGTTCAACATATGCAGTTAATTTATGTGTTATTATTTTGCAGTTCAACATTGCAAATCCGACCACTGGGTGCCAGAAGAAGCTCGAAATTGACGATGACCAGAAACTGTAACAACTAACCCCATTTTTCTTTCTCCATTTATTTTGCACCAATCAATATAATGTTACTGCTACAGTAGTGTTAAGTTCTTGTGATCATAAGTAATTTACTACTTACCAGATTCGTGACAAATGTTAAGAGTTTTCCAATTTCAGCTAAGTTTCAGGAATTTGCACCACATGAAAAAAAGAAATTACATAGTTGGCCTTGCCTGCCTAATGCTTTGAGTGCCTAAAATAGGCTCAGCCTTTTTGTCTTGACAAAGGTTGAGGGACTTGTATTTTTAGTGGAGAAGGATAGAGGGGCACGTCGCCGGCCCATCATCCCCGAGTTTCTAAGGTGGTTGGCCCAAAGGGTCTACCATTTCTCCATCATAAAATAAAGAAAAAAAAGTAGGCTCAGTTTTTGGGTTTAAATAGATCTGTAGATAGTCTGCTTGTTATATAGCTAATTGTGGTTCTCTTTAGCTTAGAAGATTAAAGTCTGGAAAATATTATAGTACATAGCAGGATGTTTTTTTTTGAGCAGTAGTAAGCTATTGTTCCGTTGGGTGGTTGTAATCCCTAGGAGCCATGGTTTCTTTGAAGAATGTTGCATATTGAGAAAACATATATTCCTGTTGACCTGGATACAAAAAAAAAGTATTCTATTTGTCATGCCTTGTCATGCTCATGGGCTCTATCTTGAAGGTTACATTTATGTACTCTTTAATTATGAAAGAAAAATTATGAATGTGTATTTTACTCATTAGAAACTGGAGCCTCTAGGGCTTTGGTCTAGTGGTAAGAGCTTTAATGTATGGGTTATAGGCTCCCATCACGGGTTCAAACCTTGTTGCAGACAAATCCTTGGTATTTCAGTGGAAGGGGTAGAGGAACATGCTAGTTATTTACTGAGTTTTGAACCATACGCCTTTGTTCCTCGGGGACTTATCGGCTATAAAATACCAATTAGGAACTGGAAATTAGTAATTTAATTGTTAGAAAAGTAGCCATTTAAATTGATTAGGAAATTAAATTTGCATGTTTGCACTTGAATTAGAGATTTAGATTAGTTTAACGGCCTGATTGACATTATCTTTTTCTCAATTACTTCATCAAAAAATTGTGATTTGTCAATTCCCTTATATAATTTAATATTTTTTGTTTATACAGTTATATTTCCTTGTATTGCATTAGTTTTTTTTTCTTTTCTTTTTGCCCTTGATAACACCAATATGAATTTTAAATGCTGCTTTGCATGATATGTAGCTGTTAGTGATGGATTTTGTTGAGCCCCGATATGGCAATTGCTAGTGTGCGCGTTGTTTGCAATTAGTGTATTAGTTAGGTAGTGCTTGGTGTGACCTAACCTGATGTCTGGAAATGCAGCCGAGCCTTTTTTGACAAGAGGATCTCCCAAGAGGTCAGCGGAGATGCCCTGGGTGATGTAAGTAACCGTTCCCATTTTTTTGTTTGGCTATCCGGTGGCACTTTGTATGAGTCTATCTCAAACATGTTATGTCTTACAATGGCAGGAATTCAAAGGTTATGTGTTCAAGATTATGGGAGGATGTGACAAGCAGGGGTTTCCAATGAAGCAGGGAGTTTTAACTCCAGGCCGTGTTCGCCTTTTGCTGTACCGCGGTATGTGTAATGTGTGCTTGATGTGTTTTCTTAAGCTTGTACCTATTTGCTATGAATATATTTTCTTGGAATTATCTAAAGATTTACGTTATAATCAGGTACTCCTTGTTTCCGGGGGTATGGTAGGAGAAATGGTGAGCGCAGAAGAAAGTCTGTCCGTGGATGCATTGTCAGCCCTGATCTTTCTGTTCTGAATCTGGTTATCGTGAAAAAGGGTGAGAATGATCTGCCTGGACTGACAGACACTGAAAAACCAAGGATGAGAGGACCCAAGAGAGCCTCAAAGATCAGAAAGCTCTTTAACCTTTCCAAGGAAGATGATGTCAGGAAGTATGTCAACACCTACCGCCGAAATTTCACTACCAAAACTGGTGAGCTGATAACTATTCTTCAACTTCTGGTCTGTTTTGTATTGAAAATATAGCAGTTTTGACAAAATTTGAATGCTATTATGATGCCTTGTGCTACAGGGAAAAAGGCGAGCAAAGCTCCTAAGATTCAGAGGCTTGTGACACCCTTGACTCTTCAAAGAAAGAGGGCAAGAATTGCTGACAAGAAGAAGAGAATTGCTAAGGCTAAGTCGGAGGCAGCTGAATATCAGAAGCTTCTTGCTTCAAGGTTGAAAGAGCAAAGAGAGAAGCGTAGTGAGAGTTTGGCTAAGAAGAGGTCTAGACTCTCTGCAGCTTCTAAGCCATCTATTGCTGCTTAAGATCAGTAGGATGTATTTCCTGCTATTTGGTGGGTCTGGTTTATGTTATTGCTGGATGTGTTACTTGGTTTTTGGAATTCTGAGTGTTCCTGAGATTTTGAGTTGATCTGGTACTTACTTTCAAGATTGAAGATTTTGGTTACTTGGCATTAATTTATATTCAACCATCTTTTATTTTATTATATTTTCTTGGGGTGGATCTTGTGACTCTGAAAATAATGCCATGTTCTCTGATCGATTTGCTATAAAGAAGTAGTGCAGGGCAATGCTTTGAATCCTCAGAGTTACCTGGCTGATGTAGTAATTGACACTGCATCTGTTTTGGCTGCTGTCTCAGAATCACTTGCCTTGCCCTCATGGTAGGTCTCGTAATGTTCTAAATTTCCAAGGGCTGGAGAACTTAAGTAACATAAATTTATTTTGAGAACTAAAACCTTGCGACTGATAGTTAAACTTCAGCATTGTCACAGTTGACGTGTTTACTATATATGATAAAGCTAGTCATCACCAAATAACCACTGATGGCCAAAAAAACTGTTACACTGGAAATCAGAATAGATAGATCAGTGTGGAGACATGCTTCATTAAGTTGACCAATTCTTTTCTTGATAAACCAGGAAGCACGAAAAAACAGTGTTTAAATAATTTGATGTATCCACTCTTCCATTATTGCTCACAAGTACAACTGTAAAATTCACAGGCAACAACAACTTAAGAAAACCTTTTCAGTAGCGCAGTCGCGCTAGTCCAGGCCTTCCCACACTTCATTTTTTTGACTTTTTCCTTGGGCTAGCTTGGGTCCACCCTTCACCTGCGCACATATATGTTAGTACTTGCAACAATTCAAATATTCATCACCTACTCTATTGGGTTGCCTCCCAACCTCGCCTTAGTTAATGTCGTGACACGACAATTACAACAAGTCAATGGGTTGCCTCCCATGAAGCGCCTGATTTAACATCGCGGCATGATGCGGAATGAGCGCATTTACGACTCACTCGACCTCTGAGGTTTATCAAGAAACACCACACACTTCCTTGTTCTTGTCCATCCCCATATACGGTTTCAATCTCTGCCCATTAACTCTGAAGGTGTGGTCACCTTTTTCAGAAGCAATCTCTACAACACCTGAGGGAAACACTTCGACCACACGAAATGGTCCAGACCATCGGTACTTGAGTTTACCCGAAAAAAGTCTCAATCTGGAGTTATAGAGCAGAACCATTTCTCCGGGTTTGAAGTTTCGGTCCACAATGTTCTTATCGTGTAACCTCTTCATTCTCTCTTTATACAACCTCGTGCTTTCAAAGGCAAGATACCTGGATTCATCCAACTCATACAGTTCAGTGACTCGACTTGTGCCCGCAGTATCAAGATCCATGTTTAACTGTTTCAGTGCCCACCACGCTCGATGTTCCAGTTCTACCGGCAGGTGACAGGCCTTTCCGAACACCAACTTTTATGGCGACATACCAATTGGCGTTTTGAATGCAGTTCTGTATCCCCAGAGTACGTCATCAAGCTTTTTCGCCCAATCAGTTCTTGTGGCATTCACCGTTTTAGTCAGCGCACTCTTGATGTGATTTGACACCTCAACCTGCCCACTCGTCTGAGGGTGATAAGGGGTTGCCACCTTGTGGCGCACATCGTACTTAGCTAACAGCTTTTCGAAGGCACGGTTGCAGAAGTGAGTGCCCCCGTCACTAATGATGGCCCTTGGAATCCCAAAACGGGTGAATATGTTTTTCTTCAAGAATCCCACTACCACCCTTGCGTCATTGGTGGGGAGTGATGCAGCCTCCACCCATTTAGACACATAGTCTACAACAACAAGTATGTAATTATTGTCGTAAGAGCTAACAAAGGGACCCATAAAGTCAATCCCCCATACATCAAACACCTCGTCCTCTTGGATCGAGTTCATGGGCATCTCGTTGCAACGGGATATGTTCCCCGTCCGTTGACACTCATCGCAGTCCTTCACCCATTGGTGGGTATCTCTGAACACAGTAGGCCAGTGGAATCCGACCTTTAGAACTTTGGCTGCTGTTCGAACTCCTCCAAAATTCCCTCCATACGCTGATGCGTGACACACCTGCAAAACAGAAAATTGTTCTATCTCGGGGACGCACCTCCAGATCATATTGTCAATACAAATTCTAAACAAGTGAGGTTCATCCCAGTAATAATTTCGGCAATCACGATAAAACTTTTTCTTTTGGACAGATGAGAGTTCATAAGGCTCAATACCACTTGCCAGGTAATTTTCAATGTCTGCATACCATGGCACCTCCTCCATGCTCGTGGCGAGTAGCTGCTGGTCTGGAAAGGTTTCCAGAATATCCTCTGCTTCCACTGCATTTTCAGCACCTTCAAGTTGCGACAGATGGTCTGCAACTTGGTTCTCCGTGCCCTTGCGGTCACGAATATCTAGATCAAATTCTTGCAGTAGCAGCACCCAACGAATTAGGCGCGTCTTGGATTCTTTCTTCTTAATCAAATACCTGAGGGAAGCAACTTCGAGCCGATCAGGTATGATCGAAACTTGTCAAAGGGGAACACTACTGCCAGTATCTCTTTTTCTGTCGCCGTGTAGTTCAGCTGATCTCCACTCAATGTCCTACTCGCGTAGTAGATCGGGTGCATTATATTTTCCTTTCGCTGTCCTAATATCGCTCCCACTGTGTAGTCACTGGCATCACACATGAGCTCGAATGGTTGCTCCCAGTCGGGAGCAACAATGATCGGGGCCGTGATTAGCCTCTTTTTCAACTCCTTAAAAGCAACCCTGCAATCATTAGAAAACAAAAAAAGGTTATCTTTTTCGAGCAATTTACATAGGGGGTTGGCTATTTTGGAAAAGTCTCTGATGAACCGCCGGTAGAACCCGACATGCCCAAGGAAGCTCCTTAGGAGGTGGAAGCTTTGCAATCACATCTACTTTGGCACGATCCACCTCAATTCCTTTGCTCGACACCAAGTCCCCCAAGACTATCCTCTCTTGTACCATGAAATGGCACTTCTCCCAATTAAGCACACGGTTCGTCTCAATACACCACTTTAGCACTCGGGTCATATTCGCTAGGCACTCATCGAATGAATTTCCCACCACTGAGAGATCATCCATGAATACTTCCATAATATCCTCGACCATGTCAGTGAATATGGCCATCATGCACCTTTGAAATGTGGCGGGTGCATTGCATAAGCCAAAGGGCATCCTTCTGAAGGCAAAGATCCCGTAGGGACAAGTGAATGAGGTCTTTTCTCTGTCTTCCGGGGCAATGGAAATTTGGTTGTACCCCGAGTACCCGTCCAGAAAACAAAAGTGAGACCTCCCTGCCAGTCTGTCGAGCATTTGATCGATGAAGGGAAGTGGGAAGTGATCTTTACGCGTGGCAAGATTTAACTTTCTGTAGTCAATGCAAATTCTCCAGCCAGTGACGGTCGTTGTGGATATCAGCCCACTATTGTCATTTTTTACAACCGTCATGCCACCCTTATTAGGAACACATTGTACTGGGCTAACCCAGTTGCTATCAGAGATGGGGAAAATGATTCCCGCATCTAACCACTTTATGATTTCCTTCTTCACCACTTCCTTCATGTTTGGGTTCAGCCGCCTCTGGTGTTCCCTGGAAGGTTTGTGCCCCTCTTCCAGCAGAATTTTGTGCATACAGTATGCCGGGATGATCCCCTTTATGTCTGTCATGGTCCAACCAATGGTAGTCTTACACTCTGTGAGTACCTGTAATAGTTGTTTTGCCTGCACATCTAGCAAACTGGATGAGATAATAACATGTAAAGTAGAATTAGGTCCAAGAAACACGTACATGAGATGGGCTGGCAGTGGCTTCAACTCCAGTTTGGGTGGATCTTGAACAGATGGCTTGGCTAGCGGAGTCTCTCTCTTTTCTAAGTGTAAGGGCTCAAACTCGAGTGCCCTCGGCCAAACACCTTTTCCTTCAAGCGCTAACACCCATTCTGCCAATTCTTCCCCATTTACCTCACCCAAATTCATTAAACATGCAACAAGGGGGTCCTCAATAGTTAAGGACTCATCATCTTACTCCACTATAACATCCACAACATCAATAAGAGAACAATTGGCGAACTCACTTGGTCGCCTCATGGATTTCTGCACATTGAATCTGATTTCCTCGTTGTTCAATCTCATCTTGAGCTCCCCAGTTTCATAATCAATGAGGGATCGCCCAGTAGCCAAGAACGACCTTCCCAAAATTATGGGAATCTATTCATCCACTCTGCAGTCTAGTATCACAAAATCCGCAGGGAACACAAACTTCCCTACCTGCACCAATACGTCATCCAGAATGCCTGATGGTTTTTTTTTCCATCCTGTCTGCCAGCTGCAACAACATAGAGGTTGGTCTAGCTCTACCAATCCCCAACCTCTTGTAGGTGGCCAGGGGCATAAGATTAATGCTGGACCCTAAATCACAAAGTGCCTTTGCAAAGGCAAAATTTCCAATGGTGCAGGGAATGGTGAAACTCCCTGGATCAGACAGCTTTTCCGCAATTGGTCGGGTCACAACAACACTGCAAGTCTGAGTAAGCGTCATTGTGGCCAAGTCTTGGAAGTCAAATTTTTGGGACATTAAGTCCTTCATCATTTTGGCATACCCAGACATCTCCTTCAGAGCATCAATCAAAGGAATGTTTACCTGTATTGGTTTCAACATGTCCAAGAACTTTTTATACTGCTCATCCTTCTGATACTTAGCCAGCCTTTGGGGGAATGGTGCTGGAGGTCTCTTCTTCCTAGTGAGTTGGGATTTTTCTTTGTCAGCCACCACCTTAATTACCGATTCCTGGGTTGGCTCAACTTCTTTCTCAGCCTCGAGCTGTGTGTTGGGTTCTCCTTGGGCAGGCTGCACTGTCGCCTCAGTCAGTTTTGTTGACTCATCAATTTCAATAGGCACTGGTACGAGTGTCTCAGCCTGTCTGCTTTCTCGAGCTCTTTCCTACTCCAAGTCTAAGTCCCTGCCACTGCGTAGACTCACTGCCATTAGCTGCTTAAGACCATGATCCTTAGGATTTACCTGAGTGTTTGCAAGCAATGCCCCCTGAGGACGATTATTCAAAGACATCGATATCTGGCCCATTTTCACTTCAATGTTTTTAATAGCTGACTCATGTGCATATACTCTCTCGCTTATTTTTGCAGTTGACCCAATAACCTGTTGCATCATTGCTTCAAGTCTGGAAAACCGATCTTCATGTCTATCGCCATGTTGTTGCTGAGGGGGTGATAAGCCTGTTGCTAATACTGATTCTGATTATTATACCCCTGTGGCCTTTGGTAAGGTGCCACATTACCCTGAGGTCGCATGGCTCCCATGTTTCCACTGTTGTGCTGCTGTTGAACTGGCATGTATGGTTGATTTTGTTGACCCCAATTCTGTCCACCCTGTCGCTGACCCCCATAATTCGACACATAGTTCATATTTTCAGGGTAGTGATGTTGATCACATTCAACATTTCACTGATTACCAAGTGGTTGACTAACGCAAGATGTGCATAAGCCCCCATTGGTTGTATCCACAATATGTACCTGCTGCTTTTGCCCTGACTCCTCCACCTTTTTGGTTAGTATGCTCATATGTGTTATCAATGTGGCCACATTCTCAGCAAGAGTGTTGGATGGATCGAAGGGCACTGAGTGAACTACCAGAGTAATGGGTGCATTCCTGGTTGTCCACCCCGAATTCTACACCATTTTGTCAAGCAAGATCTGGATTTCTCCTCATGTTTGCTCAAGAATGCTCCACTAGCTGAAGCATCTACATTTTCCTTTACAGTATCCGCCAGACCCATATAGAAACGCTGCCCCAACATTTGCTCAGGAATGCCATGATGTGGACAGATAACCAGCATACTCTTAAATCTTTCCCATGTCTCTTGTAATGTTTCCACTGGTTTCTGTCTGAAGCTCAAGATTTCATCAATTTGTTGAGCTGTCTTGTTGGGTGGATGGAATTTGCTCACAAACTGCTTAACTAACTCCTCCCATGTGGTAATGGAATTAATGGGCATCGAGTTTAGACAAGTATGGGCTGCTCACGTCACTGAGAATGGAAACAACAACAGTTTTATTGCTTCCTGAGTGACGTTTGGCTGCCTCTGA
>ML351998.1:4200-80245 GCA_005239505.1 Nicotiana paniculata
CACATTCAGTGCTGAAGTATTAGAAAATGAACTAAAAAGCTTCAGCATATTGGTGCTGAGGTTTTCCATGACAAATCTATTATATCCAGGAGAAAATTTTCAGCGCATTCAGTGCTGAAGTATTAGAAAATGAACTAAAGAACTTCAGCATATTGGTGCTGAGGTTTTTCGAAAAGGTCACGACAAATCTATTGTATCCAAGAGTAAAACTTCAGCACATTCAGTGCTGAAGTATTAGAAAATGAACTAAAAAACTTCAGTATATTTGTGCTGAGGTTTTGGAAAAGGTCATGACTAAACTATTGTATCCAGGAGAAAAACTTCAGCATCTGAATGTGCTGAAGTATTAGCAAATGATCTAAAAAACTTCAGCACAAGATGCTTTGAATATTTTTCTGCGCTTTTTTTAATATTATACCTTAATTAAAGAAAAAGTTTTTGAAAAAACTCATCAAAAAACTATAGAACACAGTACATAACTTAAGCATATTATTAGTGCTGAAGTTTAGCCAAAAAAACAAATTGTTTAGCAAATAAAGCAAAAAATTCACCCTAATTTTTTTCAAAATAAACCAAAACTTTAGCAAATACTACAGCATGTTATGCATTTCAAAACTACAGCATCTCAGGTATCATGAACATCAGTCAGATTCGAAAACTTACAACTTGAATTTTTGAATTTGAGTTTGGTTCAAATTTCTGGTTTGGGAGAGGAGATCTGAGAAGAGACGGAATGATGGAGGAGGATCGGTGAAGTGTTTTGTGCGTGATGTGCGTGATTCAAATATGAAAAGAGACGGAGGTGCGTGATTTTTATATGTTATGTCAGGGGTAGAATGGTCATATTAGTGCGAATTTTTTGACAGTTGGCTACCAAATCAATAATTTTTAAAAATAGGGTATATGTTAAAAGGTGGCTGCTATGTAGGGTATGGCTGCAAATCGGCCTTAATAAAGTCTGTCACTGCTTAAGATCTGTTGGGCCTGGTCCACCAGCCCAATATCAAAGAGTCCAGTTTCCTTTACCCTTCTCTCTTTTAAATAATAAAATTAGTTTCTTATTCTGTGTATACATATTTGATACTAACATTATTATTTCATTTTTGTTATCACTAACCATTTTCAACAAAGTTTGAGTTTAAACAGTTTGAAAGCAAACATCCCTTCTCTTTAAAAGTCGTAATGGAAAGAATGTTTACAAGGCTGGTTTTCGGCAAACAAAAACCAAACATGGATGGGGATTAAGAATTATCAAACCTCAAAATAGCAACATCTTCTAGTAGTCTTTTATTCCACTAAATTACACGAATAGCAACATTGTTTCAAGAGGCAAAATTTTCAAAACATAGCAGTATTTTACAAGTCTTTCTTGACTTTGAGGATATAAACATTTACAGAAGATCTTTCATAAACTACAAACTTTATAAAACCTAGAATTCCTTTTCCAAAGTACATATAAAACTTTCTTTCAAAATAGTAAATTTTAAAACAAGACTTAGGATGATTTGCAGACTTAAGCACTTAGTTAAGCAGAATATAGACCTTCATTTTCCCGAACCTAGCCTAAGTTCTACGGAGCTACTTCAGGTAGATTTAGAGAGTTCCTAACACCTTCCCCTTATAAGAACAAGAACCCTTACCTAAATCTCACTGGTTAGAATAGCAACATTGTTTCAAGAGGCAAAATTTTCAAAACATAGCAGTATTTTACAAGTCTTTCTTGACTTTGAGGATATAAACATTTACAGAAGATCTTTCATAAACTACAAACTTTATAAAACCTAGAATTCCTTTTCAAAAGAACATATAAAACTTTCTTTCAAAACAGTAGATTTTAAAACAATACTTAGGATGATTTGCAGACTTAAGCACTTAGTTAAGCAGAATATAGACCTTCATTTTCCCGAACCTAGCCTAAGTTCTAATGAGCTACTTCAGGTAGATTTAGAGGGTTCCTAACACCTTCCCCTTATAAGAACAAGAACCCTTACCTAAATCTCACTGGTTAGAAGACCAATAGGATAATAATCAAAATAGGACATATTCCGGAGTTGGACGTGCGCGGCAGTGCACCTGGGAGTGTGCTCGCGCATATGGTCGTGCACTTTGACCAGTATACTGCCTAACTTGCGCGCCCAGTGCACGATCGCTCACTTGGGTGGCCTCTGAACTTTGCCAATTTTCTACGTAAATTTACACTATTGTGTCGCACTAGTGTATTTTTTCAGCAGTTGATTCTTCCTTTAATTTTGACGTCCAGAAGTGATCCTCGACCCCCGAACACGATACGTGCTTATTCCTTTGGGATTTTACTCAGAATTCCAAGCTCTAAATAGCTCGAATTAGTTTCATAATATCTACATAACTCGGAATCACTCCTACAAGACATACAACACGCAATAAGTGCAAAACACTAACAATTAAAGCTCAAACTCAATTAAAGTGCAGTATATTAGAGTGCAATAAGCGAATAAAATATGAGAATAGCCTGCCATCAACACCCCACACTTAAACCATTGCTCGTCCTCGAGCAATCAAACTACACTTCATATAGACATGACCTTTTTAAAACAACTCTCCTAACTCATCACACCAAGAATATATAAAATAGTCAAAGCACAATAGTGTAACATCCTAGCCTCAGATTGACTCAAAAGTATGACACATTATTCACAACTCAATCACTTACTCTAACATAGAGATCAACGTTATTACTTTTCCTTTATGAATCAAGTGCACTCATACAACAATAGAGAGTAGTTCCACATATCATAGAAATTAAGAACAGTTACGGACTAAAGAATAGAAACAACATTCATATGCCATAAAATATGAACCATAAGTTTGCTCGTAGTGTACTACTCTACTAATTGAGTTCATTCAGTCAAAGATCAAATAGGACTTTAATTGGTTGTAATGTAGGTTGCGGGGTGGGTAGGATACTTTTGGATATAAGAGTGCCTACATTTCCCAAAGAACTTTAATGCATACATTTAACCGTTCAAAACCCCACACTTATGTCAAACCATAACTCCACCTTCACATTAACATATATTAACTTCTTATTTATTTAAGCATAATTACATCAAGATTCACCACTATCAAGGAATATTTTGCACAGCAATACATCTATTTTTCTCTTTTCTTTTTCAATTCAAGTGGCTCTTACATTTTTCAAAACAATGCACATTTCTCCTATTTCAATAGTTCAAATCAAAAGCCAAACCAACCACCCCACACTTCAACTTTTACAAAGTTCATAACAAATTTAAGTGCTTACTAGAGGTGAAAATGTTCAAATAGATGGTCAATTCGAACAAATAGGTAAGGCTTGTAATGTGGTTGTCAAAAAAATAAGATTACAAGCTCAAAGGGGTTAGATAATATACATAACAATTATGTGGGCAAAACATTTATTTGGCTCAACAAAGAAATGCCTATATCACTTCCAAGATTGAATAAAACTGCTATTTCGATCTGCAAACACACGGGGCAGGTTCTGGACATCATATGCAATGCACAGAATGACACAAAATCTCACACACACATGGCACATAACTCACTCAAGGTTATATTATCAAGACACTCTAGTCAAAGCAGTTAAGCAAAGTTACAAACATACAATTTAAGGGACTTATACAAGAGTCAAAAATTGAGTTTGCGTGTCACAACTAAAGCACTTACTATTATCAAGGTATCATTGAGTCAAGATAAATTGCTTGTAATTCAAATCATATCACAAGATTTCCTACTTCTAACAAAAATAAAAAATAACTACACTCGGTTCAAACAAAGCCTTTGGAAAAGAACCGCGACACAAAGAAAAACCAAGAGGAAATTGTTACACTACCTACAAAAGAAGATCTTTTTAATATTTTTCTTTCGACTTTAATCCCTCAAAAACATGCAGATGATATCCATCGTCGGGAAAATCAAAAAGTTTAACATTCTTATGGTTTTTCAATCTTTTTTTTATCAAATTACTAAACTAACAACCAAAACTAAGACTAATATACATACATACAAATATTCCCCACCTCACACTTTAAGTTGTGGCATGTCCCCATGACAAACAAAAAAAATGCAAATGTAGAAGAAACTTCCCCGAATCTTTAGTCGGGGTCTGAATCAAAGTCGGGATCCATTCTTCTAGCCCGAACTAGTGCACACATCCATGCAGACATCTTCTTCTCAACCTTCTTGGGGTACACCTACACCCCACACTTATCTTTCTTGATCACTGGAACTTTATCTCTTGAATTATTCACCCTTTACTCAACACTCACAGCTGGCTTCTCCTTTTTCGCCCCATCTCTACATCCAAC
The DNA here is from genome assembly GCA_005239505.1 of Nicotiana paniculata. Taxonomy (NCBI): domain Eukaryota; kingdom Viridiplantae; phylum Streptophyta; class Magnoliopsida; order Solanales; family Solanaceae; genus Nicotiana; species Nicotiana paniculata. Next base: position 8,526 of record ML351998.1, read on the forward strand.
TCGAAAGTCACCGTCTTCTAACCCACTCTAAGCATGATTTTTCTATCATGTATTTCTAGAATTGATCTACCCGTTGCTACGAGTGGTCGTCCGAGGATGAGGGGGATCTCCTTATTTTCTTCCATCTTCACCACTATGAAATCCACTGGAAAAATGAACTTATCTACCTGCACTAAGACATATTCCACTATTCCCTCGGGTATTATAGTTGTTTGGTCGGCCAGCTACAAGGATATTGGTGCTGGCCTTATCTCTCCAATCTCATTCTCCAACTTCCTGTAAATAGACAAAGGCATTAGATTAATTAGGGCACCATAATCACATAAATATTTGTCAAAGCTAAGAGTGCCTAAAGAGAAAGGAATAGTAAAACTCACTGGATCTTCACACTTTTGTGGGAGTTTATTTTGCAAGATTGTGTTGCAATGCTCTGTGACCTTGACCACTGAAGTCTCTTCTATATTCCTCTTCTTTGTAAGGATCTCCTTCATGAGTTTGGCATAAGCTGACATTTGTGAGAGAACTTATGTGAAAGGCGAATTTACATTAACCAGTTTCAGCATATCTAGAAATCTCGAAAACTGCTTGTCCAGTTTTTCTCTATAGAGCTTTTGGGGATAAAGTAGAGCGGTGATGTGCTTGATCTCTTTATTAGATTCTTCCCTTCTTGAAGTTTGCTCCTCTTTTTTTGTCTCTACTCCCTTCTTGTCTTTCTTCATCTTATCATCTTTGATTTTTAGCTCCTTCCTACTTTCTTTTTCAGGCACAACCTCTTTTGGATTGGAGTGGGATATTTCAACTCTTGCTCGCTTCTCTAGGTCAATGCATTCATTGTTTCTTTGGGATTCCTCTCAGTATCAACTGACAAAGTACCTGGGATTCTCTCAGACAATACAGTGGCAATTTGCTCCACTTGCTTCTTCATGTTTTGAAACCCTGTGCCAAGTTCTTTTATAGCAGCACCATGAGCATCTAGCCTTTCAACCGTCTTGACAATAAAGGACTTCATCAGATCTTCTAGCCCAGGATGATTGAATTGTTGAGGTTGAAAATGCTGCCTTTGATGATTTTGGAAAACTTGAGCTCCTTGTCCTTGGAATCTGGAGTTATTTTATTGCCATGCATTTGCAGTACCCCCATGTGAACTCCATGAAAAAACGGGGTGCTTCTAACCCATTGCATTGAAGTTATAATTCCCCACAACATTCACTTCCTCAATTAAGGCTTGACACTCATGAGTAAGGTATCCTCTTCCACATATATCACACGCTGCATGGGGCTCACTATGTATCAAGGCTAAGGTTAGCTTTCTTATTTCCTTGTCCATGGCATCAAGTTGTACATGCACATATGTGTTAGCATCAACTTGGTGAACACCATTAGATCTCCTTCTTTCAGCAATCTCAAAGGGCCACTGATTTGCATCCTCAGATAACTCATCTAGAATTGTTACTATCTCCTCCGGAGTCTTCCTCGTCAACGGGCCTCCAGCTGCATTACTCAACGTTCTACGTGAGGCCGGTGTCAATCCACCCTAAAAATCCTGGAGTTGCATCCAAAGTTCAATTCCACTATGTTGACACTTTTGCACTATCTCCTTAAACCTCTCCTAAGCTTCAAACATAGTTTCATTCTCGTTCTGGATAAAGTTATGGATCTCTCTTCTGAACTTGCTCATTTTAGCTGATGAGAAATATTTATCAAGAAATTTTCTGGTCATCTCATCCCATGTTCTAATCGATCTATTAGGCAAGCTTCGAAGCCAATGCTTTGCATCATCTTTGAGTGTGAAGGAGAATGCCCTTAAGTAGACTGCATCTTGAGACACACCATTGTATTGTAAGGTCTTCATAATCTCCTCAAAGTCCATTAGATGATCGTTTGGATCTTCGTTCATCTTTCCTCTAAAGACACAACTGTTTTGAAGAATTTGGAGAACTCCTTGCTTCAACTCAAAATTATTAGTTGCAACTGGAGGTGGTCTAACACTTGATAACCTTTGGTTGTAGATCGGTCTAGTATAATCACTAAGTGGTCTCCCAGCATTGGGAGCTGTATTTTTGAATTGTTCAACATCTCATGCAGTTTTCTCTTTGCTGGGTTGCCTTTATTGTAGCCAAGTCAACATTATCATCATCTCCCGCCATAATTTCTTTGGTTGAGGATTGCCCAACCTTCTCTATATTCTCGAGGATATTTCTTTCCTTCCTCAACTATCACACTTGTTTCTCGATCTCTGGTTCGTATGGTAGCAATTCTTTCCCAGAAGATCGAGTCATACACCAATCTAAACATGTAGCATGCGCACTGTCAAAGAACACCAAACATTAAAAGGGAAAAAACAAAAAGAAAAAAAAAACTGAATTAGAACTACAAATTATTTCCAACACTATTGATTGCTAATCCGTGGCAACAACGCCAAAATCTGACGAGCGCAAAACACACACTTAAATATGCTCGCTAGTCGAATATAATATAATATAATATCGTATCCAAAAGGATTGGAGTTAAACAGTATTATCGTAGTTTATAGCTAAATTACTATCCAATATGATCAACAGTTGAGAATTATATGATTAAAAAAAATTAACTAAGAGTCTAAACTATTGACTAATGGGAGTTGACACAAGTAATGAGAAAAGAAGGTTATCAATTTGGGGAAGATAGGGTTTTGATATGATAGGTGCAAGCCAATTGTTTGGGATCTAACTCTAGATAATTCACTTCTAATATTTAAGTGAGTCTCTCGAATTCACTCAATCATTTGTTCATACATTCAGCAGAAACTCTACTCTCAATTAGGTTTCAACCCACAATATGAATGAAAGTAAGCTCGGTAAATATACACACGAATTCGTAGTGGATTGGTCTTTAGAGAAACTCCTTTCAATTATTCTCCTAACTAGGTTAATCAATAATTCAACTATCCTCTTTCGATTACTAAGAAGAATTAATTAATTTACCCAACAAAATATAATGCAAAAATATCACAATTTATGCCTCCCTTGATTACGTGAACTAGTGAATGTAGATGCAACAATTAAAATATCCAAAACGATTCAATACTTAAACTAGAGTTATAACCCACAAAAGAATATCAATACACAAAATCCATCAAACCCTAAAGAGAACTACTCCATGGATATGGAGTAATTCATCACAAATAAGTTTAGGTTAAAGGAAAACATAAAATGATCGAAACTCATGTCTTGAGTGAGGATTGAATGATGAAATCCTTGTGGTCTTGCTTCTCCAAACTTTGCTTAGCCTCCTTAGGTCTTATATGTGTCAAAAGTCCAGAAAATACCATTTTTCAATGTATATATACCAAGTAGGGTCAGGCCCAAGCGAAAACACCTTTTCCTACGCGAAATAGGACACATTCCGGGGTTGAATGTGCGTGGCCGCGCACCTGGGAGTGTGCTTGCGCGTATGGCCATGCACTTTGGCCAGTATACTGCCTAACTTGCATGCCCAGTGCACGATCGTGCACCTAGGTGGCATCTGAACTTTTACAATTTCTGACATAAATTTACATTGTTGCGTCGCACTATTGTATTTTTTCATCAGTTGATTCTTCCTTGAATTTTGTCATCAAGAAGTGATCCTCGACCCTCAAACACGATCCCGGCTTATTCCTTTGGGCTTTTACTCAGACTTCCAAGCTCCAAATATCTTGAATTAGTTCCACAATATCTACATAACTTGGAATCACTCCTACAAGTCATACGACGAGCAATAAGTGCAAAACACTAACAATTAAATCTCAAACTCAATTAAAGTGCAGTAAATTAGAGTGAAATAAACAACTAAATTCCGAGATTATAGCCTTCCATCAAGCACGTGTCTTCAACATCTATGAGAGAATAGAATAGTATAAGTTTAGTTCCCGGGATCAACAAATTCGCACGACAAGAATACAAGAATGTGAAGTTTTCCCAAGAGTTCGGCAGCCTCTCGAATATAAGTACAGACGTATCCGTACCGATCTGCAAGACTCTACTAAACTTGCTCATGACTCGTGAGACATATGTAACCTATGCTCTGATACCAACTTGTCACGACCCAAAACTCAACCTGTCGTGATGGAGATTATCTTGGTAATAGGCAAGCCGACAACCCAGACAATACCAACACTACCAAATTTGAAGTATACTAAAACTGGTTTAAATAAGTAAAAACATCATAAAACGGGATAAAATGTCATAACTCAATACAGAAGTTTCCCAGAACTGGGGTGTTACTAAAAACCTAAGCATCTATACAATACTAAGTCTGGTACACTGTCTAAGAAAAATAGAAACTGAATAAATAAACTGAGGTATAGGGGGGAAGAGTCAAGGTCCGCGGACGCCAGGGAAGCTACCCCGATAATCTCCGGATGACTAAAAATTATGAATCAGCAACCGCCATGACCGGAAACACCTAGATCTGCACAAGAAGTGCAGGATATAGCGTGAGTACAACGAACTCAATAAGTAATAAATTTAACATTTGGACTGAAAGTAGTGACAGGCTCGAACATTACAACCCATATACAGAATTTAGCAGCACGAAATTTTATGAAAAATATGATAGTAATATCTTAGAAATTCATAATCGGCAGGTAACGATATAAGAATTTAGGTAAGTTACCAGGTTTAACAGTTAAACTCAGAACATATAAGATATGCTGAGTCTGAATGATATGAGGAATATGACATCTCTATATTTATATGCCAATGTGTATATCATATGTGATGCAACACAATAAAAGCCTTGTGCACTCACACTCTCGGAGTACTCAACTTGGCTGTCTCAATTCTCACTTATCACACTCAATCACTCAGCATAGTATGGGACAGATCCATCCCAAATGCAAATAAGTCCAGGACAGATCCAACCGAAATGCAAATAAATCAAGGGTAGATCCAGCCCAATGCAAATGAATCAATACCAATTGCGTTCACTATAAGTGTGCAGACTCCGGAGGGAAAGATCCAACCCAAGCGCTATAATAAGCCAAATCATTGTGTAAATCAATAAAGTCTGTTGCGACGTGCATTCCAGTCCCATAAATGTCCCTCACAAACAGGCCATCGGCTTACACAGTCATCAATATCTCCTATATCTCGGGCTCACAACACTCATGCTAAGCAGCCCAAAACAATTATACAAGATATGACAATATATGGTAACGGAGATTGAGCAATGATATGCAATGATAAATGCGACTGAGTACATAGCAACAATTAGCAAATAATTCAACAGCAAATATCGACCACTGCGGGTCCCTATTGTACCAGCATATAGCCTAAACATATTTTCTAGCATGAATCAACGCTCAAGTGCTCTAACACTTAGAGTACAGTAATAATGTTCATATAAGACAGCTACACAGTTCAATGGAATCTACTAAATCACAATTACTACGATGCACGCCCACACGTCTGTCACCTATGCGCGTCACCTCAACACCAATCATATAACACGAAATTCGAAGTTTCATACCCGCAAAATCAAGTTTAGAAGTGTTATTTATCTCAAAACGTGCAAAACTATACTCCAACAAGCCCTTGCCTCGCGAATCGACCTCCAATTTCCCCAAATCTAGCCAAAAAACAATTTGATACAATCAACACGAGCTAAAGGAATCAATTCCACTGATAAATTCTAAGTTCTTAATCAAAAGTCCAAAAGTCAACTCAAATGTCAACCCCCAGGCCCACGTCTCGCAATCTGATTAAAGTTACAAAATTTGAACACCCATTCAACAACGAGTCCAACCATACTAGAATTACTCAAATTCGATACCAAAATCTCGTTCGCTCAAATCCTCAAAATTCGGCCTAAGGAGTTTCCTCCATTTTTTTCCAATTTTTCAACCCAAATCACTAATTAAATAATGAAATCAAAGATATAATCATAGAATTTAACCAAAACAAAGTAAGAATCACTTACCCCTATTACTTCCTTGAAAATCCCAGCAACAATCGCCTCCACCCGAGCTCCCAAAATCAAATTTGTGAAATAAACAGAAACCCTTATTTTTTGGAATGTTTAAGTCTGTCCTGATGTCCTTAACTGCGATAGAGGAAAATGCTTCCTGATCAAAGCACAACTATGCTGCCCAAAAAATTAATCTTACGCTATCGCGGAGACCTCCACTCGAACGCAATGCACTTGCCATCAAAATTACGAATGACTTCGCGTGTTCGCGATGATCAAATGCGCCTAACCCAGCTTCTACCTCATTTTACTCTATGTGAACGCGACCTTAGCCACACATACGCGATGTGCTTCACAACTACGTGATCGTAACCCTCAACTCGCGAACGCGTAGAACAAAAACCCCAGCCGCTTAATTAAGTCTACGCGATCGTGGACGTGTCCATGCAATCGCGTATAAGGAAACCAGACATGTTCACCAGAAAAACTTAGCAATCTCCAAGTTCAATTTTTTATGCGTTAACCATCCGAAATCCACCAGAGGCCCCCGAGACCTCAACCAAACATACCAACAAGTCCTAAATTACGATACGAACTTAGTCGAGCCTTTAAATCACATCAAATAATACTAAAATCACGAATCGCGCATCGATTCAAGCCTAATGAACTTTTGAACTTCTAACTTTTACATTCAATATCGAAACTTATCAAATCACGTCCAATTGACCTCAAGTTTCGCACACAAGTCATAAATGAAAAAATCAGACCTACTCCAACTCCCAGAACCAAATCCGAGCCCGATAACCACAAAGTCAACTCTCGATCAAACTTCTCAATCTCTAAAACTTCTAATTTTCCAACTTTCGCTATTTCTAGCCAAATTCCACCACGGACTTCCATATCACTATTCAGATACACCCCTAAGTCCAAAATCACCATATGAAACTATCAGAACCGTCAAAACTCCATTCTGGAACCATTTACACACAAATCAACACCCGATCAACCTTCTCAACTTAAGCTTACAAACTATGAGACTAAGTGTCTCAACCCATTTCGGAACATCCCCGAAACAGAACCAACTACCCTGAAAAGTTGCATAATAATAATTTAGCATAGAATAAGCAGTAAATGAGGAAAAAGGGCTACAACACTCAAAACGACCGGTCGGGTCGTTACATTTTGGCTATTAGAAATTATCTACATCTCGCTAAATCCAAGTGTCTAACAAACGAACTATAAATATACATATGAATTAAACAAAGAGAATGAATTATTATTATTTAAATAAAAATATCGCCAAATAATATATATAATAATTTATAAAAGTTCGGGTGTTATAAACCAAGCGTACGATTCAAACAAAACCATTCGGATTCCAATCATACTTTGAACACAAGTTCTAATTGACAATACGAACCTATTACAAGTTTCAAAACAACAATCCGGACCTGATACTATCAAAGTCAACTCCCGATCAAACTTGTAAACGCTCCAATTTTTTAAATTTTCAACTTTCGATAACTAGAGCCAAAATCTTTCATGAACATCCAAATTCAAATCCGAACATATGCGCAAGTCCAAAATCATCATATGAGCCTATTGACACCATCAAATATCGATTCTGATGTTGTTTATTCAAAAGCCAAACATTGGTCAACTCTTCCAACTTAAAGCTTCCAAATTGAGAATTATTCTTCCAAATCAACTCCGAAGATCTCTAAAGTCAAACCCAGCCATACACGCAAGTCATAATGCATCATATGAAGCTATTCAAGGTCTCAAACCATCGAATGAAATGCTAAAGCTCAAAACGATTGATCGGGTCGTTACATTTTTCTTGCAAAATTTATGTTATTCCTTCTTAAATTGATTATTAAGATTATAGCTATATTATATAAATATCCTTTGATTGTTTAGCACACAGTTTATTATCTTATACTAATTAAATTTGTTAAATAAAATCAATAATTAAGATGATTTGGCATTGACTAATTTTTTAGAAGAAAGAAAAAAACACATGCAAAAGAATTAAGAAAATTAAAGGGAGAATCCCAAAGAATTACAAGGAGAATCTGGTTGACGGTGAAGAGGTGACATCATTTTTTAGTCTCGATAAATTATGAGGAAGTGAAGTCATGGAGAAGATAGAGAGGTTTTTGTGATATTTTCGGGATTAAATAGTTAAATTATTAGTCAAATTAAAAGTGTTTATACGCCAAAAAATTAAAAGTTGCAAATAACCAACTGATTTTAGCTTGTGGGCACTTAGCTTAATTATAAGCATTTTGAGTATTTATCAAACGCATAGATAAGCCAAAAAATACTTATAAATTAGTTTAAATAGCTTATAAGCCAGTTTGAATAGCTTATAAACTTAGCCAAATAACCGCTAGGGGATGTAATTATTTTGGCTGGCCGCCAGGTGTGTAACTTGTCCAAATACATGTGCACCACTTTACCCAGTATGATGGATTGCTAGTGCTCGATGTGAAAGAAATATGACCATTTGGAGTCTAAGTTCAAAAATAGTGAACTATTTTGATTTTCCTCCTTTTATAGTGTTTGACACAACTATATTTCTGACTTTCATAAAATTTTAAATTAAGCAAATTAAAATTTTATATGATGCTTTCATTATCAAACTAACTTCTCAACTGTTAGTGTACTGTTTTCTTTCACTACCTCGATATATTAATCTCTTGTTTGTTCAGACAACATCATTTAAATTTAAATAAATGTAATGAAATGATCTTCAAACTCAAATTTGGAATTTAATGATCAAATGCTCAACCTATGCTGATTGGACTGAGTAGACTAAATTTATGCCTCACAAACATTAAATGACCACGTCAAGAGAATAAATTACTTAGTTATTCATTTAAATTAGCATTATTTTCAGCCATTATGCTTCATTTAGAAGTAGATTTTAAACTTAGGGGTTAAAATTGAATATGAAACATTAGGAAGAGACGAACAGTGGTGGAGCCACATTCAACCTAGGGGCGATATCCCTTCGCCGGAAAAGTACACAGTATTGCTAGATAAAAAAATTTATTTTATATATATTTACTACTCTCTCCGGTCCAAAATAAGTGATTTTTTGATTATTTTTTTTTTTTTGTTGTCCAAAATAAGTGATTTTTCCAGATTTCAAGAATGAATTAATTATTTTTCCTACATTGCCCTTGGAATAAATAGTGTTGGAGTATGTGTTAGGAGTGTTTATGTGAGATAGTAAAGGTTAATATGGTCAATTTCATTGCTAATTAATGTTAAAGGTGAATTTCTTAATCTGTGTGAAAACATACAAAAAAATCACTTATTTTGGACCGTAAGAAGTATATACTGACTCTCATTCATTTTACGATATATTTAAATTTTTATATATTGATACCCCTTAGTGAAAATTCTGATTCCGCCGCTAAGTCGAAGAGGCTGGAAGAAGTAAAAGAAAACAGACTGGAAGGCACCAAAACCAAATCAATTAACTATTCCTATAAAAGGGCACATAAAGTAAACTCCACAGATGGGTGAAAAAGATTCCACTCCAGCTAACAGAAGAGAAAAAATGAGAGAAAAGTCCATAGCTGAAGTTGAGAAAAAGCAACAAAGAGCCACGACGATTGGCAGCAGCAGCACATTCTTTTAAAGATGAAGCAAAGGTGTAAACGAAAGCAAGAGAGAAAAGCTTCTTTCATTATTCTACTCAATACGAATCTCACTGAGGACATGGTCGTGGTGTTTATCTGTCAGAATACTGTTGCAAAGTTGGCTTTGCTCTTTCTTTTTATAGTGGCTGCTTCTCAAGGAAATTTTGATATATGAAAATAGAAAATGGAGAATGGTTGGTTGGTCTCTATTTCAGCTGTGTAATAATGGGTTTTACTCAGCTGTGTAGGCTGAGGTTTCAGTTGTGTTGGGATCGAAATAACATAGTGCATGCGGAAGCTAATAATACAAAATTTATGAATGATAAATCAGACAAGAAAAAAAATATACTAAAAAGTAAAATATTATAATGGCGTTTGATCAATTGACCTACATAAAAGTAGTATAAAATATAAAACCTATTGAGACAAAAATTTTCCATAAATAAGAGTCTTAAATGACAACATTGTGGATACTACAGTTGTTGTTGTTCTTATTGTGAGAAGAAAATGTTAATTTATAAAAGTACAAAACTGATTTAATCCTTCGGCCTCATTTGTACTTTTTTAAGATTAAGAAGTCTGAATCTGAATACACATCTGATTATCCAGATGTGTATTAAAGATTAAGACATCTGAATCTGAATACACAATTGAATATTAAGATATGTATTAGTATTTGAATACTGAATTATTAAGACTGTTTGATTTTTAACATCTGAATGTATAATATTTATCTTTATTTGAAAATTAATAAACATAAAATTTAAATGAAATATTAATTAATCTAATTTCTATGAACAAAATATATAATTTTTTAAAATATGATAGTTGTTATGAAATATTAATTAATCTAATTTCTATGAACAAAATATATAATTTTTTAAAATATGATAGTTGTTGGCGGTGATGGCTAACGGGTGAATACCGGTTAGAGGCGGTGGTTGGTGATAGTTTTAGCTGATGATGGTGGTTCATGCACTAGCTAGTGGTGATTAGTAATGGTGGCGATTATGGTTGAGGATGATGGTGGTGGGTGATGATAGTTAATAATAGCGGGTGATGGTGGTAGTTGTGATTGAGGAATGTGGTGGTGGGTAGTGGTCGGTTATAATGATGGGCGGTGCCGGTTATGGTTGCTAATGGTGATGGGGTAATTAGTTGTGGTAGTTGAGGAGGATGAGTGTTGATTATGGTTGAGAATGATGATTACAGGAGTGGTGAGATGGTGAATGGTGATAGTCGATAATGGTGGCGGCTATGATTGATGATGATGGTGGTGTGGTGGTGGTGGTGGCGGCGACACAGTGGTAGTTGATAATGATAGGCGGTGGCAGCAGTTAATAATAAATATGGATCGCATCTTAATAAAATTAAGTCTCTGTTATAAATCTTAATCATACAGACCTAATTATGCCCATTAAGTGGTTGTGAAGTAAAAAAAATAAACACGCTTAATGATTAAGATCTAAATAATTAAGATAAAGACTTTAAAAACAAACACAGTTAACGTGTGAGACGTGAATGATTAAGATTCAGAACGGCAAATAAAGAGTCTTTTTGCTTTTTCCAAGAAATAGAGCGCTAATATATAAAAAAGTTTTGGGCAAAACCTAACAAGTTGGAGGCTCACTACGACTCACTAAAAAAATAACTTCACATGTTTGGGTAGAGAAAAGAAGGCAGGTACGTACGTGAGGAGACAAGTTACAGACCTACGGTTTCAATGGAAAAACATGAATCTATGTGTGCGGATCTGATGCAGCAGAAGCTACCGTTGTCTGAAAAATAATAGGATTAGTTATTTGAAATGGAAGAGCGTATGAAGAAGTATAGGCAATTGAGTCCAGAGAGAGCTAAAGTGTGGACAGAGAAATCACCCAAATATGTGCAGCAGCAACCCCAGAAGAATGATGGCAAAGTGCCAGTGGTATATTATCTATGTAGAAATCAACGGCTTGAGCATCCTCATTTCATGGAAGTACCCCTGTCTTCACCTGATGGCCTATACTTGAGAGGTAATATAATATGGCTCTGGTTATTCATTTAGACACATTTGATGAATATGATTAAAGCCACTAAGTCAGAAATTCTGGTCATTGCTTTAATTTATATGTGTTGTTGCACTTTTATAGATGTAATCGAGAGGTTTAACGTTCTGAGAGGCAGAGGAATGGCTTCGTCCTACTCTTGGTCCTGTAAGAGGTAAAAACTAGTCCAAATTTTTTGTATTTTCTTGTTCCATTTGTAATACGGACTTCACAATTCTGAGATTGCTTGTATGTACAGAAGCTACAAGAATAGATTTGTGTGGCATGATCTTTGTGAAGATGACCTAATTCTTCCTGCTCATGGTAATGAATATGTTCTCAAAGGCTCACAGCTTTGTGAAGAATCCCTTTCAGGTAACTATTTCGATCTATCTTTTGGGCGGGGGGCGGGGGAAGGTAAAACAAGTACTTCCTCCGTTCCAATTTACGTGAATCTATTTGACTGGACATGGAGTTTAAGAAAAAAAGAATACTTTTGGAATTTTTGGTCCTAAACAAGTCACAAAAGGGCCAGAGTATTTGTGTGGTTATAAAAGTTTTTTAGAATTGTAAGTTTAAGTTAATTTCTTTCCTAACTTAGAAAAGGGTCATTATTTTTGGAACGGACCAAAAAGGAAATAGAATCACGTAAACTAGAACGGAGGGAGTAACAAGTTTTGCTGCGCAAGTATAGTTGGCCTCACGTTTTTCCATCTCCAGGTCACTGCAGTCCAGCAAAAAATTACAGATTGTCAAATCTGAAAGTATTACCAGAACCAACATCTTCTACAAGCCAAGATTATTCCTCTCCATTGTCTAGCATGGATGAAAGATGTGCGAAGAATTCTTGTAAAGGTGAACCATCTGTTCCAATTCCAGGTTCTTCGGATGTAACCCCAGAGTCCAGTTCTGTTAAATGTTCTTCATGTAATGGTTCGTTAAGGTTGAAAGAGAGCAAGATCAATAATACTGTTGGCCTGGCTGATGCTTCCACTCAAAATCAGGAAACTGGAAGCAGAAAAGGTGTTTCAATGACAAATGAGTCTGCAGATATATGTAGGGCGAGCGATGGTGTTAGAACAGATACCTTGATATCTCTCATCAGATCGGATGTGAGAAAGCTCAGCAGCTTTAAGGCACATGAAAACGAAGAGGGTCGGGTTTCATCAGCAAAACTAAAGCCTTCGAATATGCTAATGCAACTAATCTCTTGTGGATCAGATCATGGATTTGGCCTTATACATACATACAAATCAAGATTAAGTTTAGGGAAGCTTGATTGCCTGACAAGGAATCAGAGGTTAATGGGGTTGGAAGATGAGGAATATTTCTGTGGAAGCTGGATGGAGCCTACTATACCCAAGGAACGAGTACCTCGCTCATGTTTCACTGCTGAGAGGTTGGTATTTTGGTTACACTTGCTACATCGGATGTTGTTTTTTACCTAGTAAATACTCCTTCCGTTTCAATTTACGTGAACTTGTTTGATTGGGCACGAAGTTTAAGAAAAAATAAAACTTTCGGAATCTGTGGTCCTAAACAAGTCAAAAATGGGCACAGAGTATTTGTGTTATTATAAAAGCTTCTCATTAAGGTAGAATTGTAAGTTTAAGTTAAATTGTTTCCAAATTTAGAAAGAGATTATTCTTTTTGAAACGAACCAAAAAGGAAATAGGTTCACATAAACTGGAACGGAGGGAGTACTTAGCAGGAGTTTATTCTGTGTGGAACCTGGAACTTTTCTTTGAATTTGGAAAAAATTATGGCCTTGAGAAAGCAGGATTATACTCAACTAAATTTGCGCACTGTGTAGTTTTTAATGATATCTGCCTACTTAACCTGTCTTTTAACAATATTCCTGGCCTAGCATGTCAACCTCCATTAGACATATAATCCATTTGATTCATATGTTTGTTATTTCTTAGACCTTTCTCATATTGTTCTCCTTTCTTATGATCGTGCGGTTAGTAGACACCAAATTGTCTAGGCTTTAACAATCTCTATCTCGCAACAATGTCATGTAATCACCTTCCTGTGCTTCTATGTCAATGGTTATCTAGGCGTATTATCGTGTTAACTTATGTTTAATTTGTTAGGAGCTTTTTATCATATTTGGTTTTTCTATTTCTAGAAGGAAATGACAACATATTACCATACTTGAGTTTTTAATTTTTTTTAGCAGGAAATTATAATTCTTTCATGTTTGGCTAGTCCTTTTTCTTAGGAAAAGATCTGGAGTTCTATAAATTGAGGATCTGTCATTTTCATTCAACAACATCCACAATGTAGCCATAAGAGGTTTGAGAGTCGTGTTTAGGGAGAGAACATTATGGGACAAGTGTTAATGTGTCACTTGTGTTTGCCTCTTCGTGAGGTTATTCTCTCGATATTCTGTACTCTCTTTTATATAGTGGATTGTTCGTCTTCGCGGTGGATGTAGGTCAGTTGACCAAACCAATGCACGTTAAATGTTTGTATCTCTTTTGTTGTTTGATTTATCGCCGTTCAAGGTTTGCTTTAGTAGCTTCTGCGTCTTTTGCATGACACCTGATTATTTCGGTCCTAACATAATTCTTTCTTAACCCTTCCACATATTTTTCACCACTCGATTAGAACTTATGTCAACAATTTCGTGACTTGGTGAGTCTGTGTATACTTTGTGTATTCATATATTTCTTGGTTTTTCTTGCTATACTTAAAAGGAATTCCGCGATGCAGGACTAATGGAGACGCAGTTGAAGATAAAAAGGAGCCGAGCTCCACACGCTCAAAGTGTAATGGACATTCTACCAACGCTTCCCTGAATAATCCACAAGTGGAAGTAAACGAATCATAGAGCTTTCTCAAGAGAGAAACATTCCAATGGGGATAGACTCTTGCAGAATTGTTTAGGTTGATGTTTCATTTGTTTCTAACAGACTTGCTTCCGGGGCTTAAATTTTAATACAGTCGAAAGGCTTTTGTCAGTTCCTACTTTAAGTATTCACTGTTCCGAGAACCTCCGTCTAATCCAGTGGCGGAGACAGAATCTCCAGATCTATGAAGGGGGTTCAAATTTTTTTCTTTTGTAGCTAGTGCGAATTGATCCTCTGACCTTATCAAGATTTTGAACCCCCTTGACCATTAAACTATTAAGAGGGTTCAAGACTTAATATATAAAGGTAAAAAATAGATTTTGAATATACAATGTAATTTTTCGACGAACCCCTTCCGCCCCTGCCCCCATCTAAACTATATTGTCCTTCGTACTAAAACCCTATCATCAGATAGTTTTAGGCTTGTTTAGTACACGTTATTAATTAATAAGAAAATTTTATATATGTAGCACGACTTGTGGCTATATAACTCAGCCTAATGTAAAAACCGGTTTAATTATTATTCTATTTTCTTTTTTTAGTTATTCTTTCTTCCTTTTATTTTTGTTTCTTCTTCTCCAACCCTATGTTACCCAGCAAAGACCATGAGTTTGCAGACGACTTTATCGGCAACTTTTCTCATATTCGTTTTTTCTTCTCTTGCGCATTCCCCCCCCCCCCCCCCCCCACACACACACACACCCAATTTCTCTTACACACAAATCACTATTTCAA
This sequence comes from Nicotiana paniculata, assembly GCA_005239505.1. NCBI lineage: Eukaryota > Viridiplantae > Streptophyta > Magnoliopsida > Solanales > Solanaceae > Nicotiana > Nicotiana paniculata. Next base: position 23,724 of record ML351998.1, read on the forward strand.
AAAAAAAGTATATCTTTTAATAATGAATAAACCAAAATCTGAAAAGAAAAAAAAACTTTATTTTTAATGAAATACTATATGTGGTACAATTGCATTCACGTCGTAAAGTAATGAAGAACGAGAGTGGAAAAGAACTTTATCAAGTTTATTTTGAACAAAATAATCGTAGGGGTTATATCAAAGCCAACTGGCAAATGACAAGGAGGACATTTCAGAATTGAAATAAAATAAAGAAATTAAACCCAAATCCTCACTAAAGACCAATACGAAACGACCACAGAGATTTTATCTTAAGAACATTGTGAAGGAGCATGACCAAAACCATCGAACCAACCAAGAGATACCATCTTAGGGACATGGCTAAGGAATGAAAGAAGAGTAAAATAAGAGAAGGGCTAAATAATTTAAGAAGAAACAATACATGGGGAAGTATTTTAAGATGAATCCAGTTAAAGAATAAAAAAAGGTAAAAAGATGAAGAAAAGACGTGGAAAAAATGAGGAATTAAGTCTAAAATATAAAGAAAATAAGGAGAGAAAAAATACAAATTTTCGAAAGGAATTTTTACATTCCTATACCACATAGTAAATAAAAAAAAAGTCACTTGGCAATTTTAGAAATTTAAATAATTAGTTAGATTAGGTAATAATTAGTTTCTTTTTAGAATAAGCAATTAGATTATGACTTTTTGGATACGCAAAGACACCATAGTATGTCGGAGCAGAGATTGTTGTTCTCCTATTTTTTACCATGTTGCTTGTAATTATTTCAAATTCAAATTAGACTTTTCTCTATGTTTAAATTCAAACTCAAAAAGAGTAACTAATTATTAATAATAAATAATGCATAATTTATTTTTTAATTTAAATTCAAAAAAGAAACTAATTACCTAACCTAACTAACTTTGTCCCAAAATTGTCAAATGTCTTTTTATTATGTTGTCACGTGGTTTAGTATGATGTCTTTGCCTCTCGTATTATATATAAATAGATAATTTTTAAACTCCAACTTTGTTGAAGCTTTGTCCTAAAGATCTATACTTGTCATCTTATGGTTATGCCACTTGGCATCGTATAAATATTTTACTTCTCTTTTAATATATATATATATATATATATGTTGGAGTTTTATCCTAAAAATTTACACTTGTCATCTTATGGTTATGCTCTTTGGCATCATATAACTATTTTAGTTCTCTTTTTATGTATAGATAGATAAATATGGATATGGATATAAACTACTATATTAGGAAGAAATTACTCCCAAATATGGATATGGATATAAACTACTATATTAGGAAGAAATTACTCCCAAATTTGAATTGACAATTTTTTATTTTTGTTTATTTTCGTTTTATAATTTTAAAATAATTTTAAAACTTCAATTCGAAACTACTTCCCAATTTGAATTGGCATGTTTTAATTTTTTTTTAATTCTCCTTTTTATCTATTCTATCTCATTTCGTTCCGCTTGAAGAAAGGAAGGATCCCAAAGAATCGATCATTCTTTTCGTTGTTGAATCTCTCTTTGATTAATCAATGTATGATATTATGAATCCTCATTACTAATGGAATCCAAATGATTTCTCGATTGATCAAAAGATCCTTTCAGTTGGCTAGAATATGTTTCTAGAACGAAACTAGATCCTGTGGAATCATATTGAATATTTGATGATGCATTTTGTACCTTGCTTAAAAAAATGATCCTTATTTATCAACCACACATTGTGTAACCAAATCTAATTCTCTCTCGATACGTTGTTCAAAAAATCCGATTCAGGCGAATCCTAAAATAACTTGGAGCTTTGTCTTAAAAACCTACACTTGTCATCTTATGGTTGTGCCACTAGGCATTATATAATTATTGAATTTTTTAATTTTTTAATTTTTTAATTTTTTAATTTCTTAATTTTCATTTTTTATTATAAAATAATTTTAAAATTTCAATTTTGTTAGAGCTTTGTCCAAAAACTCTAGTTTTGTCATCTTATTGTTATGCTACATGACTTAATATGTTGGTTTTGCCTCTCCTTTTATTATTATATAGATTTATTCGTATTGCACAAATAACAAGCAACATATTAATACTTATAATCAATAATTTTCACTAAAGTATCGGCAATAGTCAATCAGATTTAAAAAAAAGGTAAGAAATAAAAGATTCTACCTACTTCAGAATTTTGTTGCAATAATAATTAAAGTACTTACTATAACATAAGTTTTAGACGCATAAAGACAAGCGATTTGAGAATTGCTTAAAATATTGATTTAATAAACCTCTCCTCCCTAGATAACTCTGTCGCCCCATTCCCTCTTTCCGTCTTGCTGTTAATTAAAAGACTGAAAATTACTTTAAAACTTGCTAGAGACTCTACTTTATTCACCCAAAGACAATAAAATGAGAGTAGGAGAAGATTTTGGCACATGATATTTCTCATTGTTTACCTTAAAATTCAGTAACAATTAAATTTGTATTGTGATTTTAAGGGTACGTAATTTGATTCAATACTATTTGATAAATGACGAATTAAATAAATAAATTAGACAGCAAAATGAATCAAACCAGCGTTACGTGGTACTTTCGACCTCCATTCAGGATGGTCTCGAGATCCAGTAATAAGAACAGTAAGAACAACTATAAATAATAGTAGATAGCAAGTAAATAGAGAATAACGTGTATATTATTTTCTCAGTGAATGTATTGTCTCTTTACAAATAAATAGGTCTCTCTTTATATAGTAGAGGAATCCTAAATATGGTACAACTCCAATAATGGAAATTAATCTCACGTCGATCATGCTCGGTCTCGATCCTCAGCGCGCTTCGATCTTCACGCTTCATACCCTACCATCGAGCTCGAACCAGATTCATTACGAGCTTATTTTCCAGACAGTTCCTTGAGTTTGCGAAATCGGATATACCCGATTTCGACCGTATACACTCATCTTTGCCCATTGTTGGCAGGTGAGACACAATTTTACACTCTAACATGTTTTGACCAACTGGGTGCTTCTTGTAGAAGGAATTATTCTTATGCAAACTCCATTCTTGTAGAAGGAATTGCTCCTACGCAAACTCCAAGCAGAACTCAAGTTGCACCAAAGACGAATAAACAAGAATCGCTAGGGATGGCAATGGAGCGGGCAGGGCGAGTTTGGTAAAACTCACAAAAATTTCAACCCGTCCCGTCCCACATAGTTATTTTTTCAGTTTTCAATCCGTCCCACTTAATTTTCTTTTTTCTCTAATTTTTTTCCCCATAAAAATACATAATGATATTAGATTTAAACGTTCTATAACAAAAACAAATAGACTATAAACTTAAATTGCATAATAGACAAGCTGTTTTTCTATTATTACTGATTTACTTCACCTTAAATCCTCAAAAAACTCTTTTAACAAGATCCAATATTACTCTATCCCACCATAAACAACAGAAAACTTTTTAACAAAAGCATAGGATCAAAACATTTAAACATGAAGCGATGTCACCTAATTTAAGCTCCAGTAGCTCCCACCGATGCCTTCTTCTTCTTCAACTCCTCATTAGCAGTATCTTCAGTTCCTTTCCCATTCGATTCATTAGTCGAAAAATTAAATTTTCTTGAAGATATTTCAGATCCTAATCATTCAAACCATTTGCTTGTATTGTCTCTAGTTGCTGCTTCACATCCAAACACACCTTTGCCAAATCAGCCTAGCACATTATTCCCTTTCTTCGAATCGTCGTCGCCACGTGTTCGATGCCAATCTTACTAAAATAGGAATTTATAATTACTATTTTAATTTATAAATCATAATATTTTTCGTGTCAGTGAGGAAGAATGTGAAATTGTAGTTGAAATGATTGTTTTCTTTGAAAAAAATATAAAATTCAAAGTTACCCCGTATTGAACCTGCATTAAACCCGCAACCCGCCCCGCTTTAAAATTATTTTTAACCCGCACCGCACCGCACCCGCATAAGGGTAAACCAGCCCCGCCCCGCCCTATTGCCATCCCTAAGAATCGCCGACGAGAAAAGGTGAGTTGAGCTTTTGGTAGATGAATGATAAATATTAGACCAAAATGTCTAAAGAGATTGACGGTGATGTTTGGGGAATTTACGGAATAGAAACCATGAAAGGTTTAGAATGAAAAGGTGAGGCAAAAGCTGGTTGGGTTTAAGTTCCGAAACCCAGGCGGAAATAGGGGCAGGCCGGGTAATTTTTGTCAGCTGGAGAAGCGTTTTTGTCCACTCCCCATTAATGAAATTTTGTAGTATAGCCATTGTTTGTGCTTACTGTTCCAGCCACTTTGATTTGCAGACTTAACCACTCATTTCTTTTGCGACCATAGCAACTTTACTGTTTGAAATCTAAGCCACCTACTGCTCTTAGAGCCTTAGCCACTTATTAACTAAACGATCATTTGCAAAAATATTCAACTTTACACTGAGTCAAAAGGGAGGGTTCAATCGCCATAATTGGTTGAATCAAAAATCAGTCCAACTTTAATGGGTTGCTGGGTCAAGATGGATATACTTCAATAACTTTGAGCTTGGGCCAAATTTGACATCCCTAGGCCTAAGCGACCAAACAAACCCAACACACCATCTAGTGTAAGTACCAGGGATGGCAATTAGGGCGGACAGGGAGGGCGGATGACAAAGGAAAGAACTCTACTTATTAGTTCTTGTTGAGAATGGAGATGATCCGCTCCAATTGCCATCCCTGCCTGTATAACTAAGCTAAAAGGAAATTGGACACGGACAATTAGTCAGACCAATAATTAGGCAAAGAATCACAAAAGTTTCAATGCTTAATTAAGCCGACAAGAAGACCATCCACAGCTACATAAAGATACCCGACTACCAACAGCGAAATCCAACCAATCAAAAAACAAATCAAACCAAAGACTAATTCTTCATGCGGCCTCATAATTAAATAAAAATTCACAAATACTGATTATACATGCTAAACACAAACTAGTTGACAAGGGAAACTCTGAAATACCACATGATCAATCAGTTAACATGATCGATTACGAACAAACACATGATTCAAAAACTAACGAACTATTTTAACTAAGAATCACGACGAACAAAGGCTACAATTAAGTATAAACCTAACCAGATATGAGTGATAAAAAGAAAGGAAGAAAGAAAAGATGAAATACCCTTAAGGATTTTGGATTTTAAAGGTCAAACCAGATTAGAGAACACGGTCGTTAACCCTCGAACATTCTTTTCTCAATCACAGATGTTGATATGATACGTCTAACAAAATAAGGTTAATTCATCATCATGCTAAGAAATAAAAGGACGTCATGAGGTCGAGGATAAAACTAGGGGAATGTTTGAAGAAATTAGGGGGTCATCGGCGACTCTATCGGATTCCGGCCACCGGCGTATAGGGTCGGGGCTAACGTCAAGATCTATTGATTCACGTGGATATCGAATGGTGGCGATGGCTGAAACTCCGTGAAGTTCAAAAGAAATAAAAGGGCCTAAGGTTTCGGATTGGTCAGGATTTTAAAGATTTGGATTTTAGATATGGAAAGAGGATGCGAAAATGAGAATGGTGATATAATTTTTGTGGGGTTTGGCGGTGGTCGATGGAAGCGGGTGATGGAGCAAGGCGATGCTGCCGTGGGGAGAGAGGGCGGGGAGAGAGAGAGGGAGAGGAGGAGAGAGAAGTGATTAGGGTTTGGGGTTTGAGAAATGAAGGAAAATTCTATTTTTTTTTTTGTTTTTATATTTAAAATCAGATTCAATTTGGACTTGGAAGGAATGACTAAAATTTTGATCTTATTTTCACTTAACCAAACGACGTAGTTTTGTATTAATTTCAAGTGCCACTTCTGGTCAAATTCTATTTGTCACGATCCAAAATCTCATTAATGAATGATGACACCCAACCTCTAATACTAGGTAAGCCAAGCACACAACAATACAAATTATTGAAATATGATATAATAACTCTAAATTTTAACATAAGCAGCGGAGTAAAACTTGTACAAAGCCAAAACATGAGTACACAAAGTCAAACTTCCCAAAATCAGGTAATACCGAGTCTATGAGCTCTAAACAAAATACATAGCGAGTCTCAATAAGGAAAATATTGTTTGAAAGGAAATACAACAATATAAAATAAGAGAAGGGGACTCCAAGAGTCTACAACGTCTATGCAACACTACCTTGAATCCTCTATATCTGTCACAAGCTCACTCATGATGTCTGCTACCTCCACCACTCGGATCTGCACAAAATGTCTAGAAGTGTAGTATGAGTACACCACAATCGGTACCCCGCAAGTATCAAAACTAACTTTGGTGAAGTAGTAATCAAATTCAAGTCATGTGATACTAACTAGTTAAAGAACATTTGCAACATACATTAAAAGCTGGAAACAAGAATATATATAATGGAGCAAAATATTAAAAACCTTGTTAAAGCAGGTGATGACAACTCAACGCAAGAAAATGCATTTTGACAAATAAATCATCAAATAGAAATAGAGGCATATGTCGCCATGTACTCCAGCATTTATGTACTTGTGTAATGTGCTAGAACGTCTGCGACTGAGTTGGCTTCATGGTAAATGTGCTTGAATGGTGGTTGATACATTGCTACGAGGAAGAACCTGCAATCATTTAGTAGAGTTATGTGAGCATCACTCTTCATGTGAGGTTTTATGATTGTCGACAATACCTAGCAGTCAGTTTCCACAACCAGTGGCATTAAGTGTTTAGTGAAGGCTAGTTCCAGCCCCTTCCATAAGGCTATAGGTTCCGCTTGGAGTGGTGAATTGGCCACAACACGACTGGAGAACCTTGCTATTCAGTTTCCTTGGGAATTTCTAATGATTCCTCCTGCTTCTCCATAGTTGGATTTTTTCTGTGTGCACCATCTATATTGAGTTTATAGATGTTTTATGGTGGTGGCATCCACCGTATTTGAATGTGTGTGGTTGGCTGATGAGTTGTTCTCTGTTTGGTGAGGCAGAGGTATTCAATAGCTTGGCCAACTGGTGTGCTGTTGGTGATTGTTTTGGAGGTTTTTTTTGAATAGGTTGTTGTTGCGTTGTAGCCACATATGCCATAGAGTAATGGGTGCGGTGGATAATGGAACCTGTGTCTGATTAGGTAGAGTTATTGAGTCAGTGGAATTACATAGTTCTTTAATCCACCTGCTGAAATTTGGTGGATTAAAGTGTATATGTAATGTGTTCCAGATGGGGGTGTTGCGTGGGCAATGGAGGAAGATGTGTTCTATGTCTTCCACTAGATTGCATTGGTGACAAAGGGGGGACAAAATTATTTTCCAGGATGCTGTAGGTAGGTGCTTTATGATGAGCAACCACAGAAAATATTTTAGTTTGTTATGGCATTTGGCTTTCCATATCCAAGAGTGTTTAAAGTCCATTGGTGGATGTGCAGATAGGAAATGCCTAATTAAAGAGTAGGTTGACTTTGTAGTTAATGAGCCGTTGTTGGTTGGTTTCCGAACGAAATTATCTTTGGCATTTTCAGAAAATGGTATATATGTGTTGTGGATTAATAATTGGATATTTGCAGGGAGATCAAAGGATAATTGTATTAGATCCCAAGAATTTAGTTGTAATATGTGGGAGAGATTTATCTCCAAATCCGTATTTTGTAGTGGACCTTGGATGGGAGACCTCAGAGACAGTTGTGCGATGGTCCGGTTATCCTTCCAAAGGTTGATGTCGTTTTCATTCGCCACATTCCATGCTAATCCTTTTGCAAAAAATGGATGAGTTTTAGCAAGGCTTTTCCACACACAAGAATCAGCTACAGTTGCAGTTGTGATGAAATCTTTGTGTTCCTGTCTTGCCTTGTATTTGTGACTAACCACCTGTGCCCACAGACTGTTGAGGTTGTAGTGGAAGCGCCAAAGAATTCTGCAACGAAGATCTAAATTTTTGCTCTTGGAATTGAAAACACCTGGTCCTCCTTCTTGTTTTGGGGAGGTTACAGTACCCCAATTAACAAGGTGGAATCTTCATTTTTCTGTTGTTGAACCCCAAAGAAAGTCCCTTTGAATACGATCAATATGTTTTGTAGTAGATGAAGGCAAGTAGTTGAGTTGCATTGAGTGCGTTGGTATAGCTGCAAGAGTCGCCTGAATAAGAGTTATTCTTCCTGCTTGAGTTAGGAACTTTGCCTTCCAGCTCTTAAGCCTTGTATTCATTCTATCAAGTATGAATTGATAATCGGAGCTTTTTGGTTGTAGATTAGTGATTGGAAATCCAAGATACTTCCCAACATTTGTTCGTTATCTTAATGTTAAGCCTTGTGGAGAGTGTGCTCTGAGTATTACTATCTACATTCCTTAAGAATGGGATTTTTGATTTTGTGATGTTTATCCGCTAGCCAGATTGCTGAATGATGGAATATGAGATGTGATATGGGTGGTCCTGCTCGACTAATTTTGATAGGTTTCCATTCACATATATCTACATCATGATGAATATATCTAGTAATTGACTGCATACAGTAATTGACTACATTCCTTGGCATATGCCATGAAGTGTTCAAAGAATTCTGTTGGTTGGCCATTGGCTATTATAGAAGTAGATGATGTTAAGATGCAATTCATAATTAGAGTAATCAATTTGACGGAAAAGTCTAAGGCATGTAGGGAATCTCTAATGAAGAACTATTCCATGCGACTAATATTTTTTTTAAGTCTAATTTAAGCATAATTTTCCTCTTACCACCCGAATTCTTATTGAAAGATTGAATAGTTTCCTGAACTATAATAGCATTATCAATAGCAAGTCTACCAGGAATAAATCTGCACTGATTATGGCTGATTATTTTGTTAAGGAAAGGTCGTATCATATTCACAATGAGTTTGGTAATTGTCTCGTGGATCGTATTACAAAGACTGTTGGGTCTATAATAGGAAATGTGTTGAGGGTTTTTTATTTTAGGAATGAGGGAGACATATGTCTTGTTTATTTCAGGGTCAATTGTAAGGCTTTGGAAAGATTGTGAGGGTGTGTTGGTGAACGAGGTACATGTGTCCGCCTAATATTTCTGGAAGAAAATTAGGTGAATATCATCTGGACGGTGCTTTGAGTGACTTAAAAGAATAAATTGCTTTGTGTATTTCAAGTGTATTTAGGTCTCTAATAAGGATCTCTTTATTGCTATCATTGAGATTGAGATTGCTTGGATTATGGGTAATAAGTTTAGAACAAAAAGGTAATTCAGTAACATAGATGTTTGTAAAGTGTTTTAAAATGATGCTTCTAATGAAGTTTAGGTCAAAAGTCTAGTTGCCTACTGAGTTATTTAGCCCTAATACTCCATATTTCATCACAATAACAATATCCAACAAAGAAATATTTTTTAAGGTAAATTTTTGAATAAATCTTACACAATTCAAACTTCATTACATTCTTAAATAAGAAAAGATTTGATAACCAAAATTTATATGATTTCAAAATACTAAATTAGAAAAGTAATTAAATTATGATTTCGTTTAGCGTGAAATCTATTTTTAGAGGGTAAAAAGGTGAATGACAGTTCGCTAAAGGTTTTCGTACTTTTATAACACTAAATAAATACTATTAAATTTTGTATATCCTATGTGCAATTATTATGTCTTGTCTGATAGTTTTTTAAAATCTAATAATTATGAATATTGGGATAAATTATACCTAATAATAGTATTTAACAGGATTTGTATTTGTACTTGTTATTTGTATATAACAAGAGAATGAAACATAATTATTCACAAAAAAAAACTCTCTATATTTTTCCTTTTTATTGTTATTAAGATAATCAATATACACAAAGTTAATTAGTTTTAATTTTATGATCAGTTATAAATATATAATTGAGAATAAAAAAAATCATAGGAGTTCCAATTGATATTATACAATATATTAATATAGAAAGTTATATAATTCAAAAAATGATTTAATGTATAAAATTTAGTTGATTAAAACATTTAGTCTCTCGGTATAAATTTTTTTAAAATGACATAATAAATACATTAAGATATGTTTAAGTTATAGTAAAAGTTAGTATCAAACAAAATTGAAAGACTTGAAACCTGCTCTGAAAGCTTTGAATTCTAGGGAATTCAGAGGCATCACTCAAAGAATTGAAAAGGATAGACTAGAGATGAGGACCATTCAAGAGCAGATATCAATAACTTGTACTGATGCTTTGTTAGATATGAAGAAGGAAACACTACTCAATCTTGAGAAGTGGTCCTTAATTGAGAAGAGTTTCCTACAACAGAAGGCTAGAGCAAGATGGATACAACTTGGAGATTCCAACTCAAAATACTTCACAGCAATAATGAATGATAGAACTCAAAGGAAGCAGATTACAGAAATCACAACATTACTAGGAGACAAGTTGACTGACCCTGCAACTATCAAAAAAGAGATCATGGATTTCTACAAGAGTTTAATGGGATCATCTGTCAATTCCTTACCTGCCATAAACAAATCATACATGAAGAATGGTCCTACATTGTCTCATCAGCAAAGGATAGATTTGTGTGCAGAAGTAATTGATCAAGAGATTGTTGAGAGTCTTAAAGCTATTGGTGATGATATGAAGAAGCAGATTTTGGATCACCTGGGATTTGAACAATGTTCCTTGCCTTTCAAGTACCTAGGCATCCCTCTTTCTACTAAGAAAATAGCTCTCATTCAATGGCAACCTTTGATTGAAAAGATCATAGCCAAAATTTTCTCATGGACTGCTAAAAAGCTATCCTATGCTGGTGGTGTGTAGCTGGTGCAATCTGTTATATTTGGTATCCAAGCCTACTGGGCTCAACTATTCATCTTAGCTGCTAAGGTTTTGAAAATGGTTGAGGCACTCTGCAGAAGCTATATTTGGTCAGGAACTAGCACAATAACTAAGAAGGCATTAGCGGTATGGGAGAAGATGTGTACTCCTAAGTCAGCTGGTGGTCTAAACCTTATAAATATTCCTTTGTGGAACAAAGCTGCAACTGCTAAAACATGCTGGGATTTATCTCACAAACATAATAAGTTATGGATAAGGTGGATTAATGCCTATTACATCACAACTCCAGCATATGCCAATTCCACAACAAGCTAGTTGGATGATGAGAAAAATAATTGGATCAAGAGATACCATGTTGCAAGCTTAGAAATCCAGTGACCATAATACTAGTAGTACCAGGCAAATATACGTACATTTGCTAGGAGAATTACCAAGAGTGAGCTGGAAATGTCTAGTTTTTTAGAATTCTGCTCGACCAAAGGCAGTATTCACTATGTGGCTGCTACTGCATGAAAGGTTGCCTACTAAAGACAGACTAGCTAACTGGGGATTAAATGCCACCCCTCACTGTGTTATGTGCCAAGGTCAGGTTGAAACAAGGGAGCATCTTTTTGTGCAATGTTCATATGCAATAGAGCTATGGAAGAAAATTATGAAATAGATTCAAGGAGGCCAAATGATTACCTCATATTGGGATAAACACCTTCAATGGATCATCAAGCAAGGTAAAGGGAAGTCCAACAAGGCTAGCGTATTCAGAATGATCTATGCTGAAACCTCATATGCACTATGGATTGAAAGGAACACACGTACTATTGAGCAAAGATATCGTGACAGTGCTGTTTTGGCAAGAGAAATAACATATATTTGCAATATTAGAGTAGCGGCTCGAGCTAAGAGTCATATACAACAATTTCTTATAGAGGAGTAGATCAGTAATAATATGTGATTAGGTTTGTGTTAGTTTTTACTTCTGTTTGAGATAGTCAGTTGAGTTTGCTTGACTATGGAATTGTAAAGTGTCATCTTTGACGATTAATACAAATGAAAGTTAATTACCAAAACAATTACAAAGAATCAATTGCTTGAATGAATAGAAGATTAAAACTTAATAATTAACGTCAACTCATTAGAATATAATTTGTCTGCACTGTCTCAATCTCATTTTTTCATGTTTGCATTTAACCAATTTGATTCTTAACATTATATTATAATCAAGTTTATTTTCAGATTCCCTTTACCGATCATGTTCTTCATATAGAAATAAACTCATACACTCAAAAAGTTATGTCAACTTGAAAAATAATTTTAATTATATGAAGAATGTAGACAATAATTGATGAGATTCTTTTTCTATTACTTAATTTAAAGACTTAGTTATTTATTTGAAAGAATATATCTTTTGTTTGATTCAAATTTTTAATGTTAGCTCATCCTGAATTTTAAATATTTAATTTTAGTTATAGTTTTCGATCAATAAGCATTATATTTTCAAATAGTTGAAATCCAATCACTATTTCACCTTTGGATATTTGTGTTTGCAAAGTTGTTAGTGTTATTGACTTTTGCCAACTGCCTCTCCTCTCTCCCTCACACACACATACACGTATTTGTTAAATTGTTTTTAGTTATTTGTTCAAATTGTTGAGAGTAGTTTTCAAATATTATACAAAAATTGATGAGCTATTTGAGAAGTAAAAGAGTTGAAACATAATATAAAAATATATTATAGTTCATATACTAAATTTTAAAAACACATGGAAGAAATTATTGTTAATTTATATTGTTCAATTAAAAATATTTTATATTAAGTAAAATTTTAGTTGATTTTAAAGTCGTAAATATTAAATAATAACTTTTACATAATTCAAATTAGAAGGATTGAATAATTTGTCATGATTTTGTAAATGACAAAATATAAAATCATACTATCTACATTATATAACTCAAAGACGAAACATCCTATTTAATACAATTGACATAATTCAAGAAAATTCTAGGGTTAATTAGTCCTCATAACTCAGTGAAAATGTGTAGTATAATGAAACATCATATTTAGGAGAAACTTTAGTATAATAGTCATGAACATTAAAAAAAAAAAAACATAAATTTGTATTTTCAAGTGAGATCAAAATAAGAAGGTGAAGTAGTAATGTGGAACTCGACTGACAAACCGAAGTCACATTTTTTAACTATTTTAAAATCCTCACTATTTTGATCTTTTCCTAACACGTTGATGTTTTGATTTTTTCCCTTACTTTTACTATAAATATGTAGTATTGTCCAACAATGAAAGATTTTCTATATGGTAGAATTTTAATTGATTTGAAGTCCTAAATATTGGGATTTACTATATAGTTAAAATAAGGAAATATTTGACAAGCAATAATATCAAACTCCTAAATATTAGAAAATAATTTAAATGGCTATTTTGTCTAAAGTGAAATATTATTTTAAAGGGTAAAAAGGGTAAACGACATTTCGCTAAGGGCATTCGTACTTTTAATATAGGTTATTTACGGTAGCTTATATGAAATAGTTGGTTATTTTTTGGCCTACCCTAAAAGAGTCAAAACACAAAAAAAAAAAAAAAAAAAACATTTTTTTTTGGGTGTGTTTTGATTCATTGAAGGTAGGCCAGAAAATAACCAACTATTTCGTATAAGCTACCGTAAACAACCTATATTAAAAGCACGAAGGCCCTTAGCGAAATGTCGTTCGCCCTTTTTACTCTTTTGTTTTTAGACTTGTATTTTTACCCTTTAGCAAAAATACATGTATGTCAATATGATGTTTCACTTTGTCATTTCCACGTATACCCATGAGCGTGTTTTGACTGAACTAGAGTTGTTACATATTCAATTAGCGGAAAGTTTATCCGATTATGTCACAACCCCAAAACACCGGTCATGATGGCGCCTATCGTGGAATCAGGCAAGCCACACATTTTATTTGATTTAAAGTTTTATTTTAGAAAAATCACTATGTTCGCAACAAAAGTCTCATTTATAAATCATTTAAAAGTTTAACACCATTGAGACATAAATAAAACAATTCCCCGATCTACTGTCACCGTGTCATGAGCTACTATAACTACAATGTCGAAATACAAAACTAACATAATACTGTCTGAAATAATAAAATGTGACAGGAAGATAAAGAAGGAGAAAACGAGGCTGCGATCGCCAGCTGCTACCTCGAAGGCTCCAAATCTGACAACAAATCAGCAACCGCTACCGGGTCCTGATGTACCTGGATCTGCACACAAGGTGCAGGGGGTAACGTGAGTACACCAACTCAGAAGTAATGAACTCAAACTATGGGCTAAGAGATAGTGACAGACTAAACCTCAGTAAATGTAATAAAAACAGTGTACAGAATTTAACCATGTTCAAAGTTCTAACAGATAATGAAAACAGAATGAGTCAGATTTGATCAGTAACCCATGTATAACTCAGTATACTCTACATGCCAATGTCTCAACAGTGTGGGAATGCACATAGTGCTCGCAACTCTCACATAGAAGTCCACTCAGTACTGTATATGGCTCTCAGGGCCCAGGGAAGATCCATCCCGAAATATATATACACAGGTGACCGTAGTCACTCAGTACGGAGGAAGGCCAATCCAGCCCCACGGAGAAGATCCATCTCCGGAATACCAACACCCAGACAAGATCCATGTCCAGGGAAGATCCATCCCTCAATATCATCATTGCGCTCACTGGGGGTGTGTTACATACTCCGGAGGGGCTCCTATACCCCAAGCGCTATAATAAGCCAGATCCAGGCATAATCAGTATAACTTGCTGCGGCGTGCAGCCCAATCCCATATCTGTCTCTCAATAACAGGCTCTCGACCTCACTCAGTCATCACTCTCCTGTCTCGCTCACATGGGCTTACAGATGCATGAAATAGCCCGAATAAATGATAAATTTACAAAATCCGCAATTACAGAGACTGAGACATGATATGATATGATATGACAGGATCGAGTATATAACATCAATAAAACACATGAGATGACAGCAATATATGACCACTCGGGTCGCAACGGTATCAGCATGAAGCCTTAACATAGTACTTAGCATGATTTCTAGCATGTTCACATTAACCACATTGATAAAAGCACGAATATCAATCCACAAATAACTCCTAAACGGTGACATGGGATGAACCATGTAACAATCACACGGTGCACGCCTGCACGCCCGTCATTTGGCATATGCGTCACCTAAATTATAATCATATAGCATATAGTTCGGGGTTTCAAACCCTCAGAACCAAGTTTGAAAACGTTACTTACCTCAAACCGGCTAAAATCCTAGTCCGCAACGCTTTTACCTCTAGACTCGGCCTCCAATTGCTTCAAACCTAACCAAAATCAGATTTATATCATCAATATATGTTAAAGGGAAAAAGCCCACTCGAAAATTATCAAATTTAACCAAAAATCCCGAAATTCGCCAAACCCAACCCCCGAGCCCACGTCTCGGAAATCGATAAAAATTGTAAAACTTGAATCCTTACGCTCTCACGAGTTCATACATATCAAATACATCAAAATCTGACAACAAATGGCCCCTCAAATCCTCAAATCAAAGTCTAGAACTTCAAGCCCTAATCCCCCAATTTTAACCCTTAATCCTCATAAATTCATGTCTAATCAGGTAGAAATCATCATATAATCAAGTATCGAGTTCAAAATCATTACCTCAATGTGTTATCCCACGAATCCCTCTTAAAAAGCTCCAAACCCGAACACAAATGGTGGAAAATTTGCCAAAATTTGCTAAGGCTTCTATTTATAGGTTTTGCCCAGCCATGACCGCATCTGTGGCCTTTCTACCACACCTGCCGTCCCAGGTGCGCACTTGCGGATTCTCATTAACCGACCAATTCTCACATCTGCGGTTCATCTACCGCACCTGCGAGCCCCAACTTCTGCATCTGCGGTTCCACTCAAGCTGCCCCCTTTCCGCACCTGCGGCCACCCGTCCGCACCTGCAGAATCACAGAACAGTTCACACCATCAACCTTTCCAATTTCCAAAACTCCCCCGATGGCCATACGAAATCATCCCGAGGCCCAACAACTCCCATAACCTCATTCAAACTTAGTCGAGCCCTCGAACCACTCAAAACAATGCCAAAATACCAAATCAACCTCGGATTCAAGTCTAAGAACTTAGAAACATCCAAATTTCGCCAACTATGCCAAAACCACCCAAACCACGTCCGATTGACCTGAAAAGTTTCAAACACATCCAAATTGACACTACGAACCTGTTCAAACCTCCAGAATTCCATTCTGACCCCGATAGCTAATTTTCCACTGTCGACCGGAAATCGCCAAAAATCTAATTTCACCAATTCAAGCCTAATTATACTCCGGACCTCAAAACAACATTCCGAACACACTCCTGATTCCCAAATCACCGAATGAAGCTATCCGAGTCATAAAATCACATTCCAAGGTCGTTTGCCTATAAGTCAACTTCTGGTTGACTTTTCCAACTATTAAGCCAACTTAAGAGACTAAGTGTTTCATTTCTCACCACGACCACACCGAACCCGAACCAACTGCCCCAACATAACATAATTGAGCTAAACAACACATGATAAAGCAGAAATAGGGAGAACGGGGCTAATCTCATGGAACGACCGGCCGGGTCGTTACATTCTCCCCTTCTTAAACAAACGTTCGTCCTCGAACGAGTCTAGAAACATACCTGGAGTCTCAAATAAGTGAGGATATCTGCTCCACATCTCCCGCTCGGTCTCCCAGGTGGCCTCCTCCACCGACTGCCCTCTCCACTGCACCTTCACCGAAGCTATATCCTTAGACCTCAACCTTCTGACTTGACGACCCAAAATAGCCACTGGCTCTACCTTATAGGACATATCACCCTCAAGATGAACCGTGTTGAAGTCCAAAACATGAGACATGTCACCAACATACTTCCAGAGCATAGAGACATGAAATACCGGATGAACACTCGATAAACTGGGTGGCAAAACAAGTCTAAAAGACACCTCTCCAACCCTCTGAAGCACCTCAAATGGGCCAATGAACCGGGGACTCAACTTGCCCCTCTTCCCTAACCGCATTACACCCTTCATGGGTGACACCTTCATCAACACCTTCTCCCCAACCATGAAATATACATCCCGGACCTTCCGGTCTGCATAACTCTTCTGCCTAGACTGCGCTATACGAAGCCGCTCCTGAATCAACTTCATCTTATCCAACGCATCCTGAACCAAATCTGTACCCAAGAGCCTAGCCTCAACCGGCTCAAACCAACAGACCGGAGATCTACACCTCCTCCCATATAAAGCCTCGTACGGAGCCATCCGAATACTCGACTGATAACTACTATTATATGCAAACTCAGCGAGTGGAAAAAACTGGTCCCATGAACCCCCAAAATCAATGACACAAGCACGCAACATGTCCTCCAGAATCTGAATAGCGCGCTTGGACTGCCTGTCCGTCTGAGGATGAAACTCGACCTGAGTGCCCAACTCTCTCTGCACAGCCCTCCAAAACTGCGATGTGAACTGAGTACCTCTGTCAGAAATGATAGAAACTGGGACACCATGCAACTGGATAATCTCCCGGATATAAATCTTAGCTAACTGCTCCGAAGAATAAGTAGCACCAGTAGGAATGAAGTGTGCAGACTTGGTCAGCCGATCCACAGTAACCCATATAGCATCGAACCTCCTCACAGTCCGTGGGATCCCAACTACAAAGTCCATGGTGATCCGCTCCCACTTCCATTCCGGAGTATCCAACCTCTGATGAAATCCACCTGGTCTCTAGTGCTCATACTTGACCTGATGACATTTGAGACACCGAGCTACAAATCCAACAATATCCTTCTTCATCCGCCTCCACCAATAATGCTGTCTCAGATCCTGATACATCTTCGCGGCACCCGGATGGATGGAATATCGCGAGCTGTAGGCCTCTGCTTGAATCAACTCTCGAAGCCCATCCACATTAGGCACAAATATCCGACCTTGCACCCTTATAACTGATAACTTGGATTTTTCCTCGTTTTCCGTTCCCTTATACATGAATTTTGGATATAACGGTACACAAAGTGGGCATGAAAGCTTGTACATTGTGTTTGTTGCAGGATTGAACCAGAAATGAAGACACTCAGTCTAAAATATGCTCAAAACAGGAGTGAATCCGGCACAAGGATCAAACACAATAAAGATGATCAAGCAAAAGGCCACCGCGGCCGCGGTCGTCATTTCGCGGCTCGCGGTGGAATTCCAGTGAGGTTGAAAATAAGGCAGGTATCCACCGCGGCTGCGGTCCTCATTTTGCGAACCGCAGTGGCATTCCAGTGAGGTTGAACACAAGGCAAGTTTCCACCGCGGCCGCGGTCCTCATTTCGCGGTCCGCGGTGGCATTCCAGTAAGGATTGAAGACAATGCAAGTTTCCACCGCGGCCGCGGTCCTCATTTTGCGGTCTGCGGTGGCATTCCAGTGAGACTGCAGGCCAGGAAAATTCTCACCGCGGTCCGGGGTCCTTATTTCGCGGTCCGCATCGAACCTTACCAGAAGACCAGTAGCTCAGCAACCTTATTATTTTAGCGGACTGCGGTCGTGTTTTCGCGGTCTGCGGTGGTCCCGCAGGGGAATTTTTGTCCGAAAATTTGGTAGACTATAAATAGATTATTTTGTAATTTTCTTTACATATCTTGTAATTTCTGAAGTAGAGAGCACGTGAATATTTTAGGGTTTTCATCTTTATAGCTTTGTTCTTGCATTTTTAAGATTGAAACTTCAATTTCATTGTTAGGAATCAATTAAATGGGTTATTCTTCTTCTCTATCATTATTTTCATCTTTGTTTATAACTAGCTAGACCCATTAGCTAGGGTTGTGGCTCAACCCTAGTGTGGGTATGTAATGGGTTTATGAAATTAAGGTTGGGAAATTAATGGGTGTTGGCTATTTAAGCTAGTTCAAGGTTTCTATTGCTATAATTAGTGGTTGCAAACACTAATTAGCCTTTTCATGACTTGGGTATTTCTTGAGAAAGAAGACTTGAGTCTAGAAATTACCCTAATAGGAAAATAGGGCATTATCAAGAGATTGGTAGTCCCAATCAATTGGGTTAAACCCAAAAATGGTCAAACCCTACTTGAGCCCTAATTAACGGGTTAAACCTCGAGAGAGTAATACCCTACCTAATACTTAATTTCTTGATTAATTGACACCCAATTGACCTCGAGAGAGGCAATTAGGGTAAAATCACTCAAACTACCGAGAGGTATAGAGTGAGCACCTTCGTGCATTGATTATAGCTGTATCCCTAGCCAATTCCCCAACCTTAGAATTGAACCCCGTTGTGTATCCACCTAGGCAAAGGTCACGACCCTAGTGCCTTTATCAGTATTAGAAAACAACAACAAAAACAAATTTAGTCATTAATTAGCTTACAAACAATAGAGTACACTTAGCATAGTTCAACACCAACAAATGTTTAGAAGTGCATTTACCCTTTAAGATCACTTAGACACTCACTCCCATTATAGACTCTCTGTGGATTCGATCCCGACCATTCGGGTAAAAGCTACACGATCCTTGCCTTCCTACTTATATAGTAGTATGGGTGAGACGTGATCACATTTTGGCGCCGCTGCCGGGGAACTCTAACAGTGTGACTATCTTTGTGACTAGAAGCGTAGTGTGTTTTTCTTTCCTTCTATTTTTAACTTACTTGTTTTGTTTACTTAGGTACAATGGCTGATCCGCTAGGAAATGTGATTCCCGGGGAGGAGGTTTATGACAATCAAGAAGATGAAATTAATCAAATTCCTCCACAAAGAAGGGGCCGACAGGCCAATATACAGGTTGATGTCCCAGTCCCTCCCCCACCTCCAGCTCCTAGAGATGCTCCTCGGGTCCTTACAAACGAGGGGTACGCTAGTGCCATAGTCCCGCCAAGGATTCGAGCGGGGAAATTCCAAATCACAAATGTGATGCTCACTCTCCTAGAGCAAAGAGGATACTTCACCGGAGCCGCGCACCAGAATGCCTATAAGAATCTCAAAGGCTTTGTTGATACCTGTTAGGGGAGTAAGCAAACTAATGTGTCGGAGGACGCATTACGGTTACGTTTGTTCCCGTTCTCACTTAGGGGAAAAGCATTGGATTGGCTTGAGCGTCTCCCAAACCATTCTATATTCACTTGGGACGAGCTCACGGATAAATTTATTGCAAAATTCTTTTCCCCAAGCCACATGATGTCCCTTCGAGATGCGATTTTGGCATTCAAACAAGAGCCAAACGAGCCACTACATGAAATATGGGAACGCTATAGAACCATGGTCAAGGAGTCCGTACAATGACATGACCGAGGCTATGATACAAAAAATATTCTACCGGGGAATCAACACCATAAATCAATGTGTGGTCAACCAATTGGCCGGTGGTAATTTTATGAAGTTGACATACCCGGAGGCATGTGAGATTCTTGATGAAATGGCCGACACATCTTCGGCTTGGAAAAGTAGAGCAAATGTGCCTCAAGGGGAAACCGGTGTGAATAGTCTCCACAAGGAACTCCAAGAACAAGAGAAAGCAATTGCCGAGCTCACAACAACCATGAACCAACTTGCTAAAGCCCAACTCCAACAACTGCAAGGGCCGAAGCAAGTAAATGCTATGGAAGGAATGCATATGAAAGGAAACCAAAGAAGACCCTGGGGGAATGTTAGGCAAAATCATGGTGATCAAGGGCCGAGTGGTCATGAACAAGATGAAAATTATGATGACCAAGATGTGGATGTTATGTATGCAAACAACTACCAAAGGCAAGGTAATACTCAAAGCTGGGGGAACCAAAGTCCACGAAACTGGAACAATAACAATGCTAGGAATTGGAGCAATACCAATGATCGTCAATGGAACAACAATAATGACCGACGATGGGGGAACACAAACGAAGGGAATTGGAATGGAAGAAATAACAACAACAATTGGGGAGAGGTAGTCAGGGGTCGGGTTTACAAAGGCCCCCGATGTACCAACAACCAAGCAACCTCCCTCCATATCAATCTCATGGACAAAGTTCTTCAAGCTTGGAGATAGGTTAGATAGAAAATATGTTCAAACATATGATGGAGAGAAATGCAGAATCCGATGCCCAGATATCCTCTCACACTACTTCTATCCGAAATCTTAAAGTACAAATGGGCCAGATTTCACATGCCTTAAACACACGCCCGAAGGGTGCACTACACAGTGATACGGTAGTGAACCCCATGAGTGGGAACAACAACAACACCGGTCATGCCATGAAGGTGACTACTCAGAGTGGAAAAGGTGGTGAAACAAGTACTTCGGGGCCAAAGAAGGTTGTTATTGATGATGAAGTTGTACCCCAAGATGAGTTACCAGTTGATGTGGAACAAGCAATGGATGATCCAATTGAAGGTGAGGTAAGAATTGACATTCATGACAATGGGGACGATTTGGGTAGAAATGTGAACCCGTCTAGGGAGCACATAATTGACATGCCGGAACCGGTGGCCCCAAAGGCACCATTGCCTAGGCCACCTCCTCACTATCCTCAGAGATTGGCAAAATAGAAGCAAGAGACCCAATTTAAAAAGTTATTTGATATGATGAAGAGTCTTACCATACCATTGGTTGAGGCCTTGGAGAAAATGCCAGGATACACTAAGTTCATAAAGGACTTGGTGACTAAAAAGCGGTCCATGGAGTGTGAGACCATTAAGATGACTCACTAAGTGAGTTCTATTGTTCACTCCATGGCACCAAAACTTGCATATCCGGGTGCCTTCACTATTCCTTGCACAATTGGGAGTGCAGACTTTGCAAAAGCCCTATGTGATCTTGGGGCAAGCATAAATTTGATGCCATATTCTGTGTTCAAGACTTTGGGTATCGGACAACCTAGGGCGACCTCTATGCGCTTGCAAATGGCAGATAGATCAATGAAGATGACCCTAGGTATTATTGATGATTTCTTAGTGAGAGTGGACAAATTCATATTGCTGGCAGATTTTGTTATCCTTGATTGTGAGGTTGATTTTGAGGTCCCTATTATCTTGGGGAGGCATTTCCTTGCCACCGGGAAGGCCTTGGTCGACGTTGAAGCTGGGGAACTTACATTTAGAGTTGGTGATGAAAAAGTGGTCTTCCATGTATGCAAATCTATGAAGCAGCTCAACAACACTGAAGTTTGCTCTTTTATGGACCGCGTGTCCGAGGTTATTATTGACGATGCCAGTGCTATGATCCATGTTGATGATCATGTGGAGTTGGCCTTGTTGAATCACGAGGACTCAGTGGTAGATGGTGTACTTGAGAGCACCCATGCCCTTCAAGGCATGGGGTCTTATTCTTATGCTCCCAAAAAATTGTCCTTGGACTTGGAGAACAGGAAGACCCCACCAGCAAAGCCATCCATTGAAGAACCTCCGAATCTGGAGTTGAATCCACTTCCTTCCCACCTCAGGTATGAATACCTTGGTCCCTCTTGTACTTTACCAGTTATTCTTTCCTCTTGCCTAACCCAAATGCAGGTTGACTCAACTTTAAAAGTGCTAAGGAGGAGGAAGAAAGCAATCGGTTGGACCATGGCGGAGATTCAGGGTATTAGCCCCGCCTTTTGCATGCATAAAATCATATTGGAGGATGAATCCAAACCCTCCGTGGAACATCAAAGAAGACTCAATGAAGCTATGCAAGAGGTGGTGAAGAAGGAGATTATAAAATGGCTTGATGCGGGTGTTGTCTATCCAATTTCGGATAGCGCTTGGACTTCTTCGGCCCAGTGCGTTCCGAAAAAGGGTGGAATGACAGTGATAAAAAATGATAAAAATGAGCTCATTCCTACAAGGACGGTTACCGGATGGCGGGTGTTCATGGACTACCGCAAGCTCAACATGGTAACCCGAAAAGACCATTTTCCTTTACCATTCCTGGATCAAATGTTGGATAGGCTCGCAGGTCGGGCCTTTTATTGTTTCCTCGACGGGTATTCTGGATATAATAAAATTTTGATAGCCCTGGAGGATCAAGAGAAGACTACCTTTACTTGCCCATATGGCAATTTTGCCTTTGCTCGCATGCCATTCGGACTCTGTAATGCCCCAGCCACTTTCCAAAGATGTATGATGGCAATCTTCACCGACATGGTGGAGGACTTTCTAGAAGTATTTATGGACGACTTTAGTGTCGTCGGGGATTCTTTCGACGAATGCTTGAGTCATCTTGATAGAGTCCTTGCTCGGTGTGAAGAAACGAATTTGGTCTTGAATTGGGAAAAATGCCACTTTATGGTGGAGGAAGGAATCGTTTTGGGCCATAAGATTTCAAAGAATGGCATTGAGGTTGATAAGGCAAAGATCGAGGTTATTTCAAAATTGCCACCACCTATTTCAGTGAGAGGAGTCCGTAGCTTTCTTGGCCATGCCGGTTTTTATCGGCGATTTATCAATGATTTCTCTAAGGTGGTGAATCCATTATGCAAGCTGTTAGAGAAGGATGCTAAATTCAGTTTTGATGAGCATTGTATGCAAGCTTTTGTACTCTTAAAACACAAGCTCACTACCACTCCCATTATCACGGTGCCGGATTGAAGTGCACCATTTGAGCTTATGTGTGATGCAAGCGATGTTGCTGTGGGTGTTGTGCTTGGGCAAAGGATGAAAAAAGTGTTTCATCCAATATACTATGCCAGCAAGACAATGAATTCTTCTCAAATGAACTACATAGTCACGGAGAAGGAGCTTCTAGCTATAGTCTTTGCCATGGAAAAATTTCGCCCTTATTTGATGGGTGCCAAGGTCATAGTTCACACTGACCATGCAGCACTCCGGTACCTCATGACCAAGAAGGATTCCAAGGCAAGACTTATGATATGAGTGTTGTTATTACAAAAGTTTGATTTAGAGATTGTGGACCGAAGAGGGAGTGAGAATCAAGTAGCCGATCATTTGTCCTGGTTGGAGGAGCAAGGACGTCCTTGTGACGGATTTGAGATCAATGGTAGTTTTCCGGATGAACAACTCCTTTCAATGTCAATGCTAGAAATGCCATGGTTCACGGATATTGCTAATTTCCTCGTCACCGGAGTTGTCCCTTGTGAGCTCTCTTCTAACCATAGGAAGAAGCTTCGAAGGGATATCTTGGATTTCTATTGGGACGAGCCTTATTTATTCAAGATTTGCACCGATGGGGTGATCCGGCGATGTGTACCGGAAGAAGAGAAAATAGCTATCCTTGAGTCTTGCCACTCCTCACCGTATGGTGGCCATCACGGAGGGGTGAGAACTGCTACTAAAGTGCTTAGTTGTGGGTTCTTTTGGCCCACTTTGTATAAGGATGCTAGTGACCTAGTGAAGAGATGTGATGAATGCCAAAGAGCCGGGGGAATTTCCAAGAAGGATGAGATGACTTTAAATTCGATTCTTGAGGTAGATATCTTTGATGTTTGGGGCATCGACTTCATGGGGCCATTTGTGAGTTTCATGCGGGAACACGTACATCTTGGTTGCGGTTGATTATGTGTCAAAGTGGGTGGAGGCCGTGGCCTTACCAAATAATGAAGCACGGAGTGTGATAGCCTTTATCAAGAAGAATATCTTTACTAGGTTTGGCACTCCACGAGCCATCATCAGTGATGGGGGGTCACATTTTTGCAACAAAGCCTTCGAATCATTGCTTTCCAAGTATGGGGTCAATCATAAAGTCACTACCCCGTACCACCCTCAGGCTAGTGGCCAAGTTGAAATGTCTAACAGAGAGATAAAGAGGATATTATCCAAAATGGTCAATGCCAATAGGACCGACTGGGCCAAGAAATTAGATGATGCTCTTTGGGCTTACCGAACCGCCTACAAGATATCAATTGGGATGTCCTCATATCGTTTGGTCTTCGAAAAAGCATGCCACTTTCCGGTGGAATTGGAGCACAAGGCTATGTGGGCCTTGAAAAAGTTGAACTTGGAATGGGATGTAGCTGCAAATCTTCGGGTGGAGCAATTGAATGAGTTGGATGAGTTTAGATTCCATGCGTACTCCAGTTCGTCCTTGTATAAGGACAAAATGAAGTACCTANTATGGGCCTTTTGAAGTGGTATTTGTTACTCCATTTGGGGTTCTTGACCTCAAGAACAGAAGTGGTGAAGTCTTCAGAGTAAATGGTCACCGGGTAAAGCACTATCTTGGCAAAGTCGACGACAGCCACGTGGTGGCATTTCTTCATCTCAAATGATCCCGGTAACATGCGTCGTGCCGCGACGTTAAATTAGGCGCTTCTTGGGAGGCAACCCATGTGTCTTTATTTTCGTTTTCTTTGTTTTCCTTGGTAGAATAAGTTTCACTGTTACACTAATTTTGGATGTGTAGGATTATTTTGACACTGGAATTTTGGCTAAGTGTAGAAACAGAACCTTACTAGAATTGACTTCGCGGCCGCGGTCTCCTTTTCGCAGTCCGCGAAGCCCAATGGCTGTACCAATGGTTCACTGGAGCTTGTTTGAAGAACCTCTCTGGAATTTTCTTCGCAGCCGCGGTTGTTTCTTCGCGGTCCGCGAAGTCCAATGGGTGCAACAATAGTTCACTGGAATTTGCTTCGCGGCTGTGGTCTCTTTTTCGCGGTCCGTGAAGCCCATTTAACTGAAGGATTCCTTTCAGATCCTAACTCACCGCGGCCTTAGTTGATTTTTCATGGACTGCGGTGAGCTTTTGCCTGAGCCATGAGAAACTGAATGATCACGGACCGCGGTCGATTTTTCGCGGTCCGCGGTAGGTAAGAGGGGTGGACCCCAGGTCTTTTCTATAAATAGGCAACTAGGGTTTAATTTCCTACTTTACGCACTGTAACTATTCAAAGCTCCCTTCGACTGTGTCTTACTCCTACATTCTCTAAAACTCATTGCTCTCATCCAAACTATCATCCAAGCATCTAGTAAGTGTAATTGTGCTTAATTAACTTCTTAATTTCTTCATTTTCTTTATTTTCATCTTCTTTTTCATAATTTTTCACTTTTTAGGCTTTTAAAATGTTAGGGTTAGTCCAAATAGGTTCATGTTAGTCCCTTGGAATACAATTACACTGATTAATCGTGTAGGGATTAACTAAATGAACACTTTAGCATAGAAAAGGCAAAATATGGAAACCTTAGGTAGAAACCCATTTCGCGGTTCGCGGTCCTTTTTTCGCGGACCGCGGTGCTTGTGTTTGTGAACCCAACTTGCTTTTTAGCGGACCGTGGTTAAATTTTCGCAGTCCGCGGTCCCTGTTATCCAGAACTAATACTTCACTTGATCTTACTTTGCAGCCACGGTCGATTTTTCAGGGTCCGCGATGTGAAGGTCCAGAGGGTCTTGCTCATCAGAGGATCACCCACCGCGGTCCCCGGTTGCTTTTTCGGTGTCCGCAGTGGCCTAAAAGCAGTGCAGTTAGTCTTCATTGTTACTTAAGTGTTTGCACAACAATGCTCTGGAAACTAACCATGTTCACCTATGTTTACTTTGCAAACAATAGTGCTATCTCGAGGAGGCGGTCGTAAACAAACTGGTAGAGGAGAATCTCAAAGGGGGAGAGGCCCGGGGGCACCCAGGCAACCGTCCAAAGCTTCAATTCCTTCTCAGTCATCCCGATGGCCTACTCAGGCTAGAGACTACCCTCCTTCACCATCAGGGAGTGAGTATGCTCCGTCAGAGGAGGCCTCATCACAGTCATCTCCATTGGACCCTGTCTCATCTCCCCCGGCCCCAGCACAGGCAGCTTCCCCAGCTAAATCTGCCTCCAGCGCACACTCATACTCTACTTCCCCTACAACTTCCTTATCTGGGGAGAATTCAAGTGACAGTAAAGGGGATGAACATGTGGCTGAAGGGGTCGAGCGCACTTGGAATCCGGATGCGTGGAAAGATCATTTTGTCAGTAAGAAGGCCTTTCACAGATTCAGGGAATTGTGGACTGCACGATCACTTATTCCGGAGCGTAATTTTTCACTTAAAGAGTTGTCTACCTACAACCCCAATGTGAAGCAGCAGTTCCGAGACAGAAAAGGGTGGTCTTACTTCAATGAGCATCTCCCGGATGCAAATGAGCATCTCCCGGATGCAAATGAGCATCTCCCGGATGCAAATGAGCACATAGTGAAAGAGTTCTACACAAATTTGCTATTTCTTTCAAAGGACTCAAAGGCATCCCAAGTCCGCAATCTCATATTGCCCTTTGATGGAGTTTCACACAATGACTATTTGGAGATGGACGATGTAGACGATTCTTTGTACCGGGAGAAACTGGCAGAAAAGGATGCTGCTAGAAATTGGTTGGCTTTACACTTGGCTAAGCCCGGGGAGACTCCAGAGTGGCTGATTGCTGGGAAGACTATCACCAGGAAGACCCTTAACTTTGAAGAAAAAGGGTGGGAAAATTTTGTATGCAGTCGGCTGGACCCGACACATCATGACCAGAACCTCCCTCTCAGTCGGGCTGTGCTGGTTGCATCTATCATGGCTGGGTACCCCATCAATGTGGGGAATGTGATGTCTGAGGTTATTAGTCGGGTTGTCAGCACATGTGATACTTCTTACCCTTTTCCTTATTATCTGACAATGTATTGTGAAGACCAGGAGGTCACCAAAGCGCTTTGACACCAAAGTCAAGCCCAACGCGCCCTTTTCTTGGTATGATTTGAAGGATGAGGACAACCCTAAAAATAAGTAAAAGGGTAAGTCTGTTGCCTCCACTAGCCAGTCTGAAGATCCAGTGGTGGTGGTGGAACCTTCCCTTCCCCAGCCAGCCATTCCAGAGGAGGCTCCAGGCCCGTCTACCTCCACCGGCACTGACATTCCCTCCACCAGAGCCTATCCCATGACTGCTCACCGGCTGAACCTAACACTGGCAAGCCTCAACAATTGGATGCAGTCAACTACTACAAAGCTGACTGCAATTTCTACAGATGTGGCAGCCTCAGCTACTCCTCCCCCACCACAGGTCCCACAGTGCGTTGAGGACACTCTGAAAGAAATTTTGGAAAACCAAAAGAAAATTCTTGACACGGTGGGCGCACATGAGAGTGCATTGACAAAGCTGGCCAAAGAAACAAACAAGTTGAGGAAGACTCGGGCGTCAAAGGAGGAGGTGGCTAAGTTGAGAAAAGAGGTGGACAAGCTAAAGGGTGATCAGATTCCATTGGAATGCTACTAGCAGACCCTACAGAGCTACAACCACAACAGTAGACAGAGCATTGGTCAGTGCGGGAAGAGGATACGATGAGGCCATTAAAGAAGAGGAAGGTTATGCCCCGTGCTCAGGACATCAGACTTGTACTGGCAGAACCTCCCACAGAGCAGACTCAGGCACAGAGCCAGGAGGCCCAGCCTACCGGAGCTCCATCACAGGCAGTAGCAAACCCATCTCCTTCACAGCCACAGCCAACAACAGATCCAGCTCCTTCACGGTCCCAGTCTCAGGCAGATCCTATCCCCTCACAGACACAACAGCAGGGACCACAGCAGGCCGTGGCCAATAGGGAGTTTTCTTTACTCTCTCTCTCTCCCATATTTTGTGCACTATTTTTGTTACATAGCATTGAGGACAATGCTATCTCTTAGTTGGGGGAGTGGCCCTATAGACATTTGATTTCGGTTACATTGGGTTGTATAATGCAAACAATGTTTTCTTTCTTTTTCTTTATGTTATTTTCCATTTTGGTATGTATAAGTTAACTATCCATTGTAAATATTCATCCCCTATGTATATTTATCTAATTCCCCTAGTGTACATATTCATTCTATCCCACGCACTTTACTTTACGCATTTTTATTTCTATTTTATAGCTTTATTTTTCATTCGTAGCTTCTTGTTTGGTTTTCGCGCGAGAAATAAGCCTTTGGTTTTCTTAACACCACGGTTCTTTCCAAATGTGGAATTTGTGTGAACCGGGTGGCTCTTCCCAAGGATGGACGGTGTGACAACCTTCTTAAGGGTTTGAGTCTGTTTTTCCTTTTCTTTTTGTTTTGTTTTTCAATAACGGTGCCTCAATAAAAGCTTCACTTGGGCCTAACACAGTTTCCTTTGATCCCCATGGTCAAAGACAAACCGTTGTGTTTAGGATGGTGATATTGACGATCTTGAGACTCTTATGTTGGCCGATAATCATCGGGTGGTTCTTCGGGACCATTTTTTGTTACTCAAAACACGACTAAGGTCGTTGTGGGCCCTCGACTTGGTTTCTGTATCAATCCTTAGCTGTGAGTGGTGAGAAATTCGCAATTGCAAGTCCAAGTTCCATGCCACTAGTCTAGAACTTGTCCTGAGTGTTGTCTAGGCGAAATTCTAGGTGTAATTTGACTTGAGAAGTGACTATAGGATTTCCTTGGATTGAAGAAAGAATTGAACACTTCCATGACCTTCCAAAAGACATATTCCCTATTCAACCCTTTTGAGCCTTAAACCCTTTCTTTCAAACCAAGTTACAAGCCTTCGACCATTCTTTTACCCTCTCTTGGCAGCCGATCTTTCCTTGGCGCTAGGAAAAAAACATAAGTTTGGGGGAGAGATGAGAGATGTGATGAAGTGAAAAAGAAGGCACAAAAGAAAGAAAGGAGAAAAGGCAATGAAAAAGAATGAAAAGAAAATAATGAACAAAAAGAAGAAATAAAGGGAATTGATGAAAAAGCGATGCCAAAAGTTTGGAAAGCATAAGAAGAAGATGGAATTGATGAGAAAGTGTCTCTCCAATCCTACAAAAGATAAAAGGACTCAAAGATTTAAGAAAAAAAAATTGTGAGAACGGTTAAAAATGAAGTGCTTAAGGAAAGATAAGATTCACTTTGACCAAATACTTCCTACCCTTAACCAAAAGCCTTCATCATGATTCCACAAAAGCCTTATATGATCTCATGTCGAGTGAAACCTGCATTAGTGGTGATTTACACAAAGGGCAAGCCAATGGTACTTTGAGCCGAACTTGGGACGTTTTCCTTGATGAGAGATGAGCGATTCCCCATATTCCTCGTTCTGAGTGTCATTATTCTAAAGGTGAGGTGCTTAGGGAAAGTCACGGAATAAGAGTCTGGGATCCACATTGACCGAGGTAGTAGTTAGAATTTCACTGATGAGTTGGAGCAACCCTTGAAGCTCTTGTATCACACTTGAAACTATGATTTTGAAAAGTTCAATCATTGTCAATGATTCATTCGCATTAGGGGCTATGGTTAGTCCCAACTGATGCTAGTTGAGGTCACCATTAGTACAACCAAATCTTCGTGAAATCTATCATAGGGGTGGGGCTTATTTTGTTTGCTTGAGGACAAGCAAGAGCTTAAGTTTGGGGGAGTTGATAACTTGGATTTTTGCCTCGTTTTCCGTTCCCTTATACATGAATTTTAGATATAACGGTACACAAAGTGGCCCCGAAAGCTTATACGTTGTGCTTGTTGCAGGATTGAACCAGAAATAAAGACACTCAGTCTAAAATATGCTCAAAACAGGAGTGAATCCGGCACAAGGATCAAACACAAATGATCAAGCAAAAGGCCACTGCGGCCGCGGTCCGCGGTGGAATTCCAGTGAGGTCGAAAATAAGGCAAGTATCCACCGCAGCCGCGATCCTCATTTCACGGACCGCGGTGGCATTCCAGTGAGGTTGAACACAAGACAAGTTCCCATCGTGGCCGCGATCTTCATTTTGCGGTCCGTGGTGGCATTCCAGTAAGGATTGAAGACAATGCAAGTTTCCACCGCGGCCGCGGTCCTCATTTTGTGGTCCGCGGTGGCATTCCAGTGAGGGTGCAGGCCAGGCAAATTCTCACTGCGGTCCGCAGTCCTTATTTCGCGGTCTGCGGTCGAACCTTACCAGAAGACCAGCAGCTTAGTAGCCTCATTATTTTAGCGGACCGCGGTCATGTTTTCGTGGTCCGCGGTGGTCCCGCAGGGGCATTTTGTCCGAAAATTTGGCAGACTATAAATAGACTATTTTGTAATTTCTGAAGTAGAGAGCATGTGAATATTTTAGGGTTTTCATATTTCTAGCTTTGTTCTTGCACTTTAACATTGAAACTTCAATTTCATTGTTAGGATTCAATTAAATGGGTTATTCTTCTTCTCTATCATTGTTTTCATCTTTGATTATGAGTAGCTAGACCCATTAGCTAGGGTTGTGGCTCAACCCTAGTGTGGGTATGTAATGGGTTTTTGAAATTAAGGTTGGGAAATTAATGGGTGTTGGCTATTTAGGCTAGTTCAAGGTTTCTATTGCTATAATTAGTGGTTGCAAACACTAATTAGCCTTTTCATGACTTGGGTCTTTCTTGAGAAAGAAGACTTGAGTCTAGAAATTAGCCTAATAGGAAATTAGGGCATTATCAAGAGATTGGTAGTCCCAATCAATTGGGTTAAACCAGAAAATGGTCAAACCCTACTTGAGCCCTAATTAACGGGTTAAACCTCGAGAGAGTAATACCCTACCTAATCCTTAATTGCTTGATTAATTGACACCCAATTGACCTTGAGAGGGGAAATTAGGGTAAAATTACTCAAACTACCGAGAGGTATAGAGTGAGCACCTTCGTGCATTGGTTATAGCTGTATCCCTAGCCAATTCCCTGACCTTAGAATTGAACCCAGTTGTGTATCCACCTAGGCAAAGGTCACGACCCTAGTACCTTTATCAATATCAGAAAACAACAAAAACAAATTTAGTCATTAATTAGCTTCCAAACAATAGAGTACACTTAACATAGTTCAACACCAACAAATGTTTAGAAGTGCAATTAGAAACACTCGACCCTTTTAGATCACTTAGACACTCACTCCCATTATAGACTCCCTGTGGATTTGATCCCGACCATTCGGGTAAAAGCTACACGATCCTTGCCTTCCTACTTATATAGTAGTGTGGGTGAGGCGTGATCAATAACCCCATCAACCCCAATAACTACATCCCTGGCATCACCTCGTCGGACCCTATCCTGAAGAACGAGCTAGTGTGGGTCATCATACTGGAGCTCTCTGATCTGGTCATAAAGAGAAGACCTAGAGTTTACACAAGCCAACATCCGACGGGGCTCTAATAAGTCCACCTCACAAATTGACCCGCTAAGGCCTACACATCAAGTGTAATGGTCTCTCCGCTGCTGGAAGATATGCTAGGCTCCCCAAACTCTCTGCTATATGACTCAAGGCATCGGCCACTACATTGGCCTTCCCCGGATGGTATAGAATAGTGATATCATAGTCCTTGAGAAGCTCCAACCATCTCCTCTGACGCAAAATTTAGATATTTCTGCTTAAACAGATGCTGCAAATTACGGTGGTCAGTGAAAACCTCACAATGCACCCCATACAAATAATGACGCCAAATCTTCAAGGCATGAACAATGGCTGCTAGATCGAGATCATGCAATTGGTAATTATTCTCATGAGTCTTCAACTGGCTCGAGGCGTAGGCAATCACCCTACCCTCCTGCATCAAAACACAACCAATGCCTATCCTCGAGTCATCGCAATATACGTTATAGGAACCTGAAGCTGATGGCAATACTAACACTGGAGCCGAGTCAAAGCAACCTTGAGCTTCTGAAAGCTCTCCTCACACTCATCCAGCCACCTGAACGGAGCACCCTTCTGTGTCAATTTAGTCAAGGGCGAAGCAATAGAAGAAAACCCCTCCACAAAGCGACGATAATACCCCGCCACACCCAGGAAACTCCTAATCTCTGTAGCTGAGGACGGTCTGGGCCAACTCTGCACCGCCTCTATCTTCTTTGGATTAACCTGAATACCCTCATTGGGCACGACGTTCCCCAAGAAAGCTACCGAGCCAAGCCAAAACTCACACTTGGAGAACTTTGCATAAAGCTTCTCCTTCCTCAATCTATGCAATACAACTATCAAATGCTAAGCATGCTCCTTCTGGCTACGAGAATATACCAGGATGTCATTAATGAACACAATAACAAAGGAATCCAAATACGGCTGAAACACGTTGTCATCAAATGCATGAATGCTGCTGGGGCATTGGTTAGCCCAAAAGACATCACCATAAACTCATAATGACCATAACGAGTCCTGAAAGCTGTCTTGGAAATATATGAATCCCGAATCTTCAGTTGATGATACCCGGATCTCAAATCAATCTTAGAGAACACCCTAGATCCCTGAAGTTGGTCAAACAAATCATCAATACGAGGCAAAGGATACTTATTCTTGACTGTAACCTTGTTCATTTGCCTGTAGTCAATACACATTCTCATGGAACCATCTTTCTTCTTCACAAACAACACCGGTGAACCCCAAGGTGACACACTAGGCCGAATGAACCCCTTATCTAGGAGTTCCTAAAGCTGCTCTTTCAATTCCTTCAACTCCACCGGTGCCATACGATACGGTGGAATAGAAATGGGATGAGTGCCCGACACTAAATCAATACCAAAATCAATATCCCTGTCAGGTGGCATGCCTGATAGGTCAGTGGGAAACACATCCAAAAAATCACGGACCACACGAACCGAATCAATAGTGGGAGTCTCAGCACTGACATCCCTCACAAAAGCCAAATAAGACAAGCACCCTTTCTCCACCATACGCTGAGCCTTCAGGTATGAAATCACCCTACTAGCCACATACTCAACAAAACCTCTCCACTCAACCCTCGGAAATCCTGGCATCGCTAAGGTCACGGTCTTAGCGTGACAATCTAGAACAACATGAAACGGAGATAGCCAATCCATGGCCAATATCACATCAAAGTCCACCATGCAACAACAGATCCATTCGGGTCTCCAGACCCCCAATAGATATCACACATGACCGATCGCCCACCGGAGTCGACACATGAACAAATGTAACTAAGGACTCACGGGGCATATCCAGAAAATGGGCAAAATATGATGAAACATAGGAATATGTGGAACCAGGATCAAATAAGACTGAAGCATCTCGGTGACAGACTGAGACAATACTTGTAATCACTGCATCTGAGGCCATAGCATCTGGTCTGGCGGGATGTGCATAAAAACGAGCCTGACCTCCACCTGACGACCTCCCCTCTAGGGTGACCTCTAGCTGTGTGACCCCCACCCCTAGATTCCTAGGCGGGTGGTGAAGTAACTGGTGCTAAAGCTGATGGATAACTCCTCTGCTGGGATGAACCACCCGAAAGACGAGGACAAACCTCTTGATATGACCCCGATCACCACACTCAAAACAACCACTCTCAGCAAATGACGGTGGGGACTGAAGGGAACCCCTAGCTCCTGGATAACCACAAGAAGAACCATGCACAGAGGAACCCTGAACCGATGATGCTCGAGATGAACTCTAGGCTAGAAGAGCACTAAATGCAGAACGGGCCAAAGAAGAGCTGCAGGGACCATGCCCCGATGATGCACTGCTATAAGCTGGCCAGACTAGATGAAGAGACCTAAATGAGCAACCTCTGCTATGCTGAAACTGACCCCTGGAGGGAAACTACCAGATCCTCGAGGCCTCCTCGCATCCCTCTCCTCTCGCTCCTGGCGGCGAACTGACTTAATATCCCTGGCAATATCCACCACCTGCTCAAAAGTAGCACCCGATACTCTCTCTCGGGTCATCAGAATACGGAGCTGATAAGTGAGGCCATCCACGAATCTCCTGATCCTCTCTCTCTTAGTATGGACTAACTCTGAAGCATGACGAGCTAGCTCTGAAAAACTCATCTCATATTGCATCACAGTCAACTCATCTTGACGCAGCTGCTCAAACTGCCAGTGCAGCTCCTCTCTGCGGGACTAGGGAATATACTTCTCTAAAAAGAGAGTGGAAAACTGCTGCCAGGTAAGGCGCGCTGCACCAACAGGCCTACGCCTCTCATAAGACTCCCACCAAGTGAATACAGCTCCTGAGAACTGGAAAGTAGTAAACGAGACCTCATTGGTCTCCAATATCCCTGTTGTGCGAAGAATCCTCTGACACTTGTCTAAGAAGCCCTGGGCATCCTCGCCCTCAACACCACTGAAAGTCGGAGGCTGAAGTATACCAAATCTCTCCAACCTGCGCTGCTCATCGTCAGCCATAACTGGGATCACAAAATCCTGAGCTGGGGAAACCGGCTGGGCTGGAGCTGCCCCCGGTGTCTAGAGTCCCTGAATAACCTGCTCAGGTGTACGGGCAGCTGGAGTCTGAGTGCCTTCCCCGGTCTGAGAAGTAGCGGCTCTGGTAGAAACAGCGACTACCTGTGCTAGACTGGTGCACACGGCAGAATCTGGGCCAAAGGTTCTTGAAGACCCGGAATCATAATAGGTACTGTCGGTGCCTGAGCCAGTCCCACTGGTACATCAGCGACTGGGATCTGATTTGGAATAACTAGAGGGTCCACAGGTACTGCCCCGGCTGCTGCATGGGCCGCATCCCTCCCTCTACCACGGTCTTGACCACGGCCTCAACCTCTCACAGTCCTAACTGGTGTCTGGTCACCCTGATCGGTAGTGCATGTCCTCATCATCTGTGATAGAATGAAACAACATAAATTTACTTTTCTAGAATCACAGACTTGCACGACGAAATTCAAGAATGTGAGGTTTTTCCTAAGGGTTCTGCACCCTCTCGAAGATAAGTACAGATGTCTCCGTACCAATCCGCAAGACTCTACTAAACCTGCTCATGACTGGTGAGGCCTACATAACCTAGAGCTCTGATACCAACTTGTCACGACCCTAAAACACCCAGTCGTGATGGCGCCTATCGTGGAATCAGGCAAGCCACACATTTCGTTTGATTTAAATTTTTCTTTCAGAAGAATCACTATGTTCGCAAAAAAAGTCTCATTTATAAATCATTTAAAAGTTTAACACCATTAAGACATAAATACAACAATTCCCCGATCTAGTGTCACTGTGTCATGAGCTACTATAACTACAATGTCGAAATACAAAACTGACATAATACTGTCTGAAATAATAAAATGTGACAGGAAGATAAAGAAGGAGAAAACGAGGCTGCGATCGCCAGTTGCTACCTCGAAGGCTCCAAATCTGACAACAAATCAGCAATTGCTACCGAGTCCCTATGTACCTGGATCTGCACACAAGGTGCAGGGGGTAACGTGAATACACCAACTCAGAAGTAACGAACCCAAACTATGGGCTGAGAGGTAGTGACAGACTAAACCTCAGTAAATGTAATAAAAACAGTGCAGAATTTAGGCATGTTCACAGTTCTAACAGATAATGAAAATAGAATGAGTCAGATATGATCAGTAACCCGTGTATACCTCTGTATACTCTACATGCCAATGTCTCAACAGTGTGGGAATGCACATAGTGCTCGCAACTCTCACATACAAGTCCACTCAGTATTGTATATGGCTCTCAGGGCCCAGGGAAGATCCATCCCGGAATATATATACACAGGTGACTGTAGTCACTCAGTATGGAGGTAGGCCAATCCAGCCCCACGAAGAAAATCCATCTACGGAATACCAACATTCGGACAAGATCCATGTCCAGGGAAGATCCATCCCTCAATATCATCACTGCGCTCACTGGGGGGTAGTGTTACAGACTCCAGAGGGGATCCTACAACCCAACCACTATAATAAGCAAGATCCAGGCATAAACAATATAACTTGCTGCGGCGTGCAGCCCAATCCCATATCTGGCTCTCAATAACAGGCTCTCGGCCTCGCTCAGTCATCACTCTCCAGTCTCGCTCACATAGGCTTACAGATGCATGAAATAGCCCGAATAAATGATAAATGTACAAAATCAGTAATTACAGAAACTGAGACATGATATGATATGCTATGACAGGGCCGAGTATATAACATCAATAAAACATATGAGATGACAACAATATATGACGACTCGGGTCTCAACGGTATCGGCATGAAGCCTTAACATAGTACTTAGCATGATTTCTAGTATGTTCACATTAACCACGTTCATAAAAGCACGGATATCAATCCACAAATAACTCCTAAATGGTGCCATGGGATGAACCAGGTCACAATCACACGGTGCACGCCCGCACACCCGTCACTTGGCATATGCGTCACCTAAATTATAATCATATAGCATAGTTCGGGGTTTTGAACCCTCAAACCCAAGTTTGGAAATGTTACTTACCTCAAACCGGCTAAAATCCTAGTCCGCAACGCTTTTGCCTCTAGACTCGGCCCCCAATTGCTCTGAACCTAACCAAAATCAGATTTTTATCATCAATATATGTTAAAGGGACAAATCCCACTCGAAAATTATCAAATTTAACCAAAAATCCCGAAATTGGCCAAACTCGACCCCCAAGCCCATGTCTCAAAATTCGATAAAAATTGTAAAACTTGAATCCTTACGCTCTCACGAGTTCATATATACCAAATACATCAAAATCTGACAACAAATGGCCCCTCAAATCCTCAAATAAAAGTCTAGAATTTCAAGCCCTAATCCCCCAATTTTAACCATTAATCCTCATAAATTTCATGTCTAATCAGGTACAAATCATCATATAATCAAGTATCGAGTTCAAAATCATTACCTCAAGGTGTTATCCCACGAATCCCTCTTCAATTCCTCTTAAAAAGCTCCAAACCCGAACACAAATGATGGAAAAATGGCCAAAATTTGCTAAGGCTTATATTTATAGGTTCTGCCCAGCGATGACTACATATGCGGGCTTTCTACCGCACCTGCGGATTCTTATTAACCGACCAATTTTCGCATATGCGGTTCATCTACCGCACCTGCAGGCTGGCAGATGCGGCCCCAACTTCAGCATCTGCGGTTCCACTCAAGCTGCCCCTTTTCTGCACCTGCTATGGCATTCACGCACCTGCGGCCACCCATCCGCACCTGCAGAATCACATAACAGTTCACACCAGCAACCTTTCCAATTTCCAAAACTCCCCGATGGCTATCCGAAATCACCCCGAGGCCCTCGGGAGCTCAACCAAATATTTCAACACATCCCATAACCTCATTCAAACTTAGTCGAGCCCTCGAACCACTCAAAACAATGTCAAAACACCAAATCAACCTCGGATTCAAGCCTAAGAACTTAGAAACTTCCAAATTTCGCCAACTATGCCACAACCACCCAAACCACGTCCGATTGACCTGAAAATTTGCACACACATCCAAAATGACATTACGAACCTATTCCAACCTCCCAAATTCCTTTCCGACCCTGATAGCAAATTTTCCACTGCCGACCGAAAATCGCCAAAAATCTCATTTCGCCAATTCAAGCCTAATTCTACTCCGGACCTCAAAAAAACATTCCGAACACACTCCTAAGTGCCAAATCACCTAACGAAGCTATCTGAGCCATAAAAACCACATTCCGAGGTCGTTGCCTATAATTCAACTTTCGGTTGACTTTTCCAACTATTAAGCCAATTTAAGAGACTAAGTGTTTCATTTCTCACTATGACCGCATCTAACCCGAACCAACCGACCCAACACAAAATAATTGAGCTAAACAACACATGATAAAGCAGAAATAGGGAGAACAGAGTTAATCTCAAACGACCAGCCGTGTCGTTATAGATTATCCATTAATCAATCAGAGATTCATTCAAATGAGTTACTTAATTTCGTGTCCTTTGTCTTTGCATTTTAATCAAGAATAATTTTGCCTCTTAATTTATTGACCTTCCGAGTGAAACTATTTGTTGGTATTAAAATTCAATTCGATACGTATCTATATTTATTTATCTATTTGATTATTTATTTATATTAACTCAATAAAGAAAAAACTTTGTTCATAAAAGTCAAATGGTTCCAAAAACATACAAATTCTAATTCAACAAGAATACATTGGATCGGTCTCATCTTCCTTCTTCTCAATTTCTGGCGTTATATGATGCAAAAACTTCCATATACTTTTTGTATATCATTTTATAGACAATACACAATTTTACGCAATTTTGATATACATTTTGTATATCATTTTGACGTTATATTTTGTGTATCTTATTCAATAATACACAATTTTATAGACATTCTCCCCCTCTTATCCTATGCAATATAAATTTTACGCTTGGAGTTTCAATTCTCCATCTATATAATAGCACGATGATCAGTTCGTCTTTTTACCCTTCAAAGATTGATTTCACTAGACAAAATAGTCTTTTAATTGTTTTTCTAATATTTAGGAATATATATATTTATTATTTTTCTAATATTTAGGATTTCAGAATCAACTAATTTTTTTATATTAAAATTTTCTTATTTGAATTATGTAATATAATAAATTTGTAATAAAAATAACAAAGAAAATCACTTTAGTTTGTGACAAAGGAAAATTCCATTATTATGTCAATTTATAGAAACTTTATATTACACGTTAGGAATGTAGTTGTAACGATTCGACCGGCCGTTTTGAGTTCTAGCGCGTCGTTCGGCGATTTGAGGGCATGAGCAACTTCACTTCAGGTATTATAACTTGTACGCATGGTCGGAATTGAAATTCGGGAAGTTTGGAGTGGATTTGGAAAGAGAATTCTCATTTCGGAAGCTTTAAGGTGGAAGAATCTGACTAAGGCTGATTATGAGTAAACAATCTTAGAATCTGGATTTAAAGGTTCCAAATGGTTCATATGATAATTTTAGACTCAGGCGTATGTTCTGATCGTGTTTTGGATGAACCGGGAGCGTTTCGGCACCTATTGTGGAAGTTGGTATTTTGGAAGTATTTCATAAGTTTCGGTTGAGGTACATTTCAATGTTATCGATGTCTGTTTGGGATTTCGAGTATGAGAATAGCTCCGTGTGGTTATGATGACCCAAAAGGTCATCGTATGTTTTATAACTCGATTCTGCGCTCTTTAGCCTTAAAAATCCCATTTTTTACCCTTCTTGATTTGCATACGTAGTTCGGGCGTGTGTCCGGAAGGATTTTATGTTGAAAGTTGATGAAAATAATAATTTTTGCCTTAAAAGTTGATCATAGTTGACTTCTGTCAATGTTTTAAGTAAACGGACCTGGACCCGTGTGTTGACGGTCTCGTTGGGTCCGTAATAAAATATGGGAGCTGGGCGTATGCCCGGAATCGAATTCCGAGGTCCCTAGCTCGAGATATGAATTTTTTTAAAAGTTGAAAGACTAAAAATCTAATGATTTTATGAATTTGGTTAATGTTTGATCTTGTTGGTATCAGACCCGTATTTTGGTTTCGGAGCCCGATACAGGTCCAAAATAATATTTATACCTTATCTGTGAAATTTGGTGAGAAACGGAGTTGATTTGACGTGATTCGGACGTCTGGTTGTGAAAATAGGAATGTGAAAGTGTTCTTGAGAATTTCATGTGATTTGGTGCTAAATTCATAATTCTAGGTGTTATTCTGGCGATTTGACGCACGAGCAAGTTCGTATGATGTTTTTAGAATTTTGTGCACTTTTGGTTTAGAGCCCCGAGGTCTCGAGTGAGTTTCAGATAGACTGAGGAGTTAAATGAACTTAGAAACCATAACTGGTGTGCTTCAGGTCAGCAGATCTCGCATTTGTGAAGAAGCATCGCAATTGCGAGCATGAGCTGGGACTGGGGACTCTTGCATTTGCGAGGTTACTGTCGCATTTGCGAGGTTACTGTCGCATTTGCGATAGTTTAATGTTCGCAATAGTGAACAAGTTGTTCACATTTGCGAAGGCAGCAAAACTGTGACAAGTTCGCATTTGCGATACCTTTCTCGCATTTGCGAGCTTCCGCAATTGCGAAGCTCAGGTCGCAAATGCGACATCTGCATCTCTGTAAAAGTGAAGTTATGACGGGGTTTTCCATTCATTCTTCAAATTTTCAAAATCTAAAACACAAGAGGCGAATTTCGAAAGACTTTTTGTTCCCCAAATTGTCGCGACCCATTTTCTGAACAAGCCGTGACCGGCACCCGATCACTAAACATGATCGAGCGAACAATCTGCGCTTATCAAATATAGTATAACTTCAAACTTTATATGCAACAAGGCAATACTTTAACCAAATACTTTTAATTAATTTAAATATCTAAAATAAACCAACTCCAAAACTTTATTCGTAGTAATCACTGAAATACTATTAAGTTATTATCAAAAACATCTGAATTTTAACCCAACGACTATGTCTATGAAACCTCTATTGATAAACTAAAGCACTGCTCAGGACATGTGACTTCCTGGACAGTTCTCTAAGTAAACAAAGAAATATCTAAGTAAAGGTGACTCTAAGGAATACTCCACGAACAAAAGCGGAGCTCACCAATAGCACTAGAAGAGAGGGAAGTCCTAGCCTGTAGCCTGCTCGCCTGCAAAACCGGTTCCTACATTTTACCGCAGACCAACGTAGGTTCCCAAAAGAGAACGTTAGTACCATCCATTGTACTAAGTGAGACTCAACGACAGGGGACGAAACTTTAATAACATATACATCACGAGCAAAGATTCTAAATGCATGTAAAATAAAAAGCTTATAAGAACAATTCTAAGTAATTGCATAATAGTAGTTTATGAATATTCTAAAAGAAATTCTTTAATTTTTCTTTCTTATAGAAAGATGCTTCACTTTATACTTTGGGAGTTCCAACTATCCTGACATATTTATGTCTTACTCACCGTGTGATCGGCACGGGTTCGATCCCAACCTAATC
This sequence comes from Nicotiana paniculata, assembly GCA_005239505.1. NCBI lineage: Eukaryota > Viridiplantae > Streptophyta > Magnoliopsida > Solanales > Solanaceae > Nicotiana > Nicotiana paniculata. The sequence goes on from ML351998.1 coordinate 65,129, forward strand.
GAATAGGCCCAATCCACGAGGTACCACTCGCTTCATGGTTCTCAACGCTCATGTATCATACCTTAGCATGGCTAAGTAAATTCTCAGCAACGAGACCCTCAACTCGTGTGCTCCCTACTTTTGAACAAGTAGTTTCAGGAAGTCAACACCTTGGTAGGTCCTCGGCCTGAACGATGACCCCTTCTCATAATAAAGGTTACTTCCAAAAATCTTTTCTTTCTAAAACTTCTTCTTGTGAATTTTCAAGTCTACATCTTTTCTTGGAACATCATATACAGACTCATTTTGGTATCCTTAGTTGTAAAGCATGACATAAGAATGAAATAAACATTCAAAAGTATTTCTAAAGTTTCTTGCTTCTTCCTAAATTTTCAACATGAAAATGACATATAAGAATAACACAAAAATCTGAATATTTATGCACATATATCATAATAAATCATCTAAACTTTTGCTAGAAAAATTCTAAGTTAACAGGTACTTACTCGCCCCAATTAAGTAAAATAAACTCTGCCGGTCTACTCAAGAATATAGGACTACCACATCTGCGGGCCCTGCCCTCTAGCTGAAAAGTGGTGAAGTCAACTCCATGTGACTCTAGTATCCTCATGTTGTGCAGTCTGTCCCTGCACCTATCAATAAAGTCCTGAGCATCCTCATGGCGCTCACCTCCGAAGACAGGAGGGTGCAGTCTGGTCCATCCGACTAATAACTTTTGCGGGTCGCCATCCGCAGCTGGTCTGGGCTAAGGTGCTGCTTCTGCCACTGGCTGAACCCCACCCACGGGCAGTGTACCCGGGGTCTGATATACTGCTGCTGCATGTTCGGCGGCCTGTACAGTAGGGCTCTGTGCTCCCCCTCCCGCCTGAGATGTGGTCGGATCGACTGGAAATAAACCAGCATGCGTCATGGTGTCCATGAACCTCATTTTACGGCCCATGACCTCCTGAAATCCAGGAGCTGTCATAAAGTCCAAAGGGGCAGGATCTACTGGGGGCACCTCGCCCTGCTCCTCAGCAACGGGATCCTCTACTAGATCCACTGGGGGTATAACTGGTACAGTCCTGGGACGTCCTCGTCCCCTACCTCGGGCCGGTGCCCCCCGGCCTCTGCCACAGACTCGGATGACCGGGGTAGCGGCCCCTCCCGGGTCCGGAACGTCGGTTCCGCACGTCTTCACCATCTGTGACAGAATAGAAGAGTGAGATTTAGTATACCATCAATTTCACGATAGAATACTATAGCCTCCCGAAGATAAGTACAGACGTCTTCGTACCGATCCGCAAGACTCTATTGGGTTTGCCTGTAACTCGTGAGACCTACGTGAACCTAGGGCTCTGATACCATGTTGTCACGACCCAAATCACAACCCAGATCGCAATGGCACCCAACACCTCAGTCAGGCCAGCCAACCATTTCCTACTAGTGAGTTCCATGTAGTTTACCGAAAAAACAAAACATTTTTCCACACTTGCTTAACTTAATCTTTGGGATATTAAGTAGAAACAGATAACTTAAAGCATTTTATACCAAAATAGAAAATCATGAAATATTAAATTTTTGATTTACATCCCAAATAAAGTCTACTAGCATGTGTGCCAGGAACTAGTGTCACAAGTCTATAGGCAGCTAATAGAATAATACCAAAAGTATAAGAAGTTAGTCCTACTGTCTGAGTAAGTATAGTAACAATGGCAAGTTTTCTAACATACAATTTACCTAGTTTTCATTTCTCATGGTATTTAACAGATACATAATCAGAGAACATCCAACATCTAACAAACACATAACATGCCGTGAATGTACGACTGGTGCAACACGAAAATAAATGTGCACTGCCGAAGGGTCGAACGGCTCGAACCATAGATGCGTCTATTACACCTCTCACGAATCGAACATGCGACGCGGTTGACAAAATATTAGGGCTACCCCGCTCACGAATCATACATGCGACGCGGGTTCCCGTATATATACACACAAATAACAGGAAATCAAGAAATTCAGTAGAGGATATACTTACAGAGAAGGTTTCCGTAATATAATTTCAGAATGTAACCTCCTAGATGTTCACTTAATAATTCAATGATATTAGAAAACCTAAATTAACATTTATGATTATAGTTACGGCACATAAAGCATGCTTGTGAATCCTAAACTCCCCGACACGGCATAATAGTAGCTACGCATGGACTCTCGTCACTTTGTGCGTGCGTAGCCCCCACAACTAAAGACATACAATTATTTATATTCACCTACGGGGACAATTCCCTCTTACAAGGTTAGAAAGGATACTTGCCTCGTGCCAAGCCTACTTTCCGGGTCAAGAACATGCCCAAAACTCCAAATTTGTCGCCCAAGGATTCGAAACTAATCAAATATTGCATAAATAAATCTATCTCTACTCAAAAGTATGAAATTTCCCTATTTAAATGATTATTTCAACCTAAATTGCAAAATCCCATAATACACTCCCAGGCCCACATGCTCGGATTCCGAAAATTTCCGGAGGAAATACTTACCCTTAGCCTAAGGATCAATATTATATGGTTTTTGTACGATTCCGTAACACATTTGTTGGAAATTTTCAATTTTTCTCAAAAACCTAGGTTTTACTCTAAACCCATTATTTTTACTACTTTAAGGTGTTAATCTACCTAGGAATTCAAGTATTAACCTAAGTTTATAGTAGGAATTACTTACCTTACAGTAGCTAGGTCGAATGCGCTCCTCACATGCTCTCAAAATCCCCCAAGAATGAAGAAAGTGTTCAAAAATGGCTAAGTCCCGAGTTAAATCGAAGTGCACCGCCTACAGGCTTTTCGCACCTGCGGCTCGAGGACCACACCTGCGGTCTCGCATCTGTGAGAAAAGTCTCGCACCTGCCGAGAAGGGGAAGGGGGCCTGGTTTCGCACCTGCGATGGGAAGTCTGTACTTGCGGCTCCGCTTCTGCAAAAAGGGGCCTCCACTTGCAAAAATTAGCAACTTCCTCAGGAATCGCACCTGCGAGACTGGGACCGCAAGAGCGGTCTCGCACCTGCGACTGGACCTCCGCAGGTGCGGTCGCACCAGACCTGGTGCACCAGCAGTCACCTTTTGGCTGGTTTTTGCCTCGCTCGATGCCCGAATGACATCTGGGCCCACCCGAGACCCCGTCCAAATACACCAACAACTCCCAAATCATAATACAGACTCGCTCGAGCATTCATAACGTCCGAAACAACGCTAAATCTAAAAATCACACCCCAAAACTTATTGTATCAAACTTAAGAACTTCAAGTTCTTTGAATTCTCTAACAATGCGCGGAACCTATCTATAGTACTCAAAATCACACCAAATTTTGCAAGCAAGTCATCAATGACATAACGAAACTATTCCCGATCTCGGAATTCCATTTGGACCTCGATAACACAAAAACACGTTCCAAACCTCAATTTGAACTTAAGGAAATTCTTATTTCACTATTTGGCGCTGAAATGTTCCCGGGTCATCCAAAACCCGTTCCGAACACACCTCCAAGTCCAAAATCATCATACAAACCTACTGGTATCTTGGGATCTCTATTCTAGGGTCGTTTACTGAAATGTTGACTGAAGTCAAACTTGGCCTTTAAGGCCAACTTAGGGAACTAAGTGTTGCTATACTACCCCAAACTCCTCCAAACCTCAAACCACCCTTCCCCGCAAGTCAGAAATAAGAAAAAAGAAACTACGGAAAGTCTCAATTAGGGGCACAGGGTCCTAGAACACAAAATGACCGGTCCGGTCGTCACATTCTCCACCTCTTAAACAAACGTTCGTCCTCAAACGGGTCTAGAATCATTCTTGGAGTGCTGAATAAGTGTGGAAATCTACTCCGCATGTCCCCCTCGGACTGCCAAGTTGCCTCCTCGACTGGTTGGCCCCTCCGCTGGACCTTTACGGTGGAAACCCTCTTGGACCTCAAATGGCGATCCTGCATGTCAATGATAGTAACTGGCTCCTCCTCATAACCCAACCTCTCATCTAGCTGAATGGTACTGAAATCTACCACGTAAGAGAAGTCGGCGTGATACCTCCGGAGCATGGACACATGAAAGACCGGATGAACCCCTGATAAATTGGGAGGTAAAGCAAGCTCATAAGAAACCTCCCCAACTCGTCTCAACACCTCAAATGGGCCTATAAACCTCGGGTTCAACTTGCCCTTCTTCCCAAACCTCATAATACCCTTCATCGGCGAGACCTTCAACAGAACTTTCTCGCCCTCTATAAATGATACATCACGCGCCTTCTGATCCGCGTAACTCTTTTGTCTGGACTGAGCTATGCAAAGTATCTCCTGAATCAACTTCACCTTCTCCAAAGCATCCTTTACCAAATCGATGCCATATAGCTTTGCCTCGCCAGGCTCAAACCACCCGATGGGAGAACGACATCGCCGACCATACAAGGCCTCAAATGGATCCATTTAAATGTTGGAATGATAACTATTATCATAACCAAACTCGGCCAACGGCAAGAAATGGTCCCACTGCCCTCCAAAGTCAATCACACATGCTCTAAGCATGTCCACCAATATCTGAACTGTCCGCTCCGACTGCCCGTCGGTCTGAGGGTGGAATGCTGTGCTGAGCTCTACCCGGGTGCCTAACTCACTCTATACGGCTCTCCAAAAATGCGAGGTGAACTAAGGACACCGATCTGATATAATGGACACAGGCACACCATGCAATCGAACTATCTCCCGAATGTAGGTATGGGCCAACCTCTCAAAAGTATAAGTAGTAGCTACTGGAATGAAATGTGCCGACATGGTCAACCTGTCCACAATGACCCAAACTGCATTAACCTTCCGCAAAGTCCGAGGCAATCCAACCACGAAGTCCATAGTGATGCGCTCCCATTTCCACTCAGGTATAGGCATCTGCTGAAGTAGGCCTCCTGGCCTCTAGTGCTCATACTTAACCTGCTGGCAATTTAAACACCTAGCCACATACTCCACTATGTCTTTCTTCATCCGTATCCACCAGAAATGCTGCCTCAAGTCGCGATACATCTTTGTAGAACCATGATGAATAGAATATCGATAAATATGAGCCTCCTCTAGAATCATCTCCCTCAGACCATAAACATTAGGGACACATAAGCGACCCTGAAGTCTCAGAACACCGTCCTCACCAATAGAAACCTCCTTGGCACCACCCTGTACTACTATATCCCGGAGAGCCACCAAGTACCGATCATCATACTGCCGAGTCTTGATCTCCCCCGATAATGAAGACTGGGCCATCACACATGCAAGAACCCGGTTGGGCACGGAAAGGTCCAACCTCACCAGGCGATTAGCCAAGGACTGAATGTCCAAAGCTAGAGGTCTCTTCTCTACGGAAATGAAAGCCAAACTACCCATACTCTCCGCCTTCCTGCTTAGGTCATCCGCTACCACGTTCGCTTTGCCCGGATGATAAAGAATGGTGATGTCATAATCTTTCAACAACTCAAGCCACCTGCGCTGCCTCAAATTAATATCCCTCTACTTGAACAAGTGCTGCAGACTGCGGTGATCTGTATAAACCTCACAAGGCACCCCATACAAGTAATGCCTCCAAATCTTAAGAGCATGAACAATCGCCGCCAACTCCAGATCGTGCACAGGGTAATTCTTCTCATGAACTTTCAGCTTCCGTGAAGCATATGCAATAAATCACCCCTCCTGCATCAACACACAACCCAAACCAATGCGTGAAGCGTCACAATAAATTGTATAAATCCCAGAGCCGGAAGGCAACACTAGAACTGGTGTTGAGGTTAATGCTGTCTTGAGCTTATGAAAGCTCGTCTCACACTCGTCGGACCATCAAAATGGGGCATTCTTCTGGGTCAATATAGTCAGAGGAGCTGCAATGGATGAAAAACCCTCCTTGAATCGGCGATAATAACCCGCTAGACCTAAGAAGCTCCTGATCTCTGTAGCTTAAGTAGGGCGTAGCCAACTCTGAACTGCCTCAATCTTCTTAGGATCAACCTTGATACCTTCTCTGGATACCACATGCCCCAATAATGCCACAGAATCCAACCAAAACTCACACTTGGAGAACTTAGCATACAGATTCTGGTCTCGCAAGGTCTGGAGCACAACTCTAAGATGCTGCTCGTGCTCCCCCAGGCTACGTGAGTAAGTCAGAATGTCATCAATGAAGACAATGACAAAAGAATCAATATAAGGCCTGAACACTCTGTTCATCAAGTCCATAAATGCTGCTGAGGCATTAGTCAAGCCAAAGGACATCACCAGGAACTCGTAATGACCATATCTCGTACGAAAGGCAGTTGTTCGGAATATGGAGGCCTACTGTACTGGACCCTACCAAACTAGCCTCTGTCACTGGCTGGAGCACCTCTGAAATCTCCAGAAAATCTAGCCCTCTTATCCTCCTACCCCTACTCTCTACTCCTCGACCGATAATCCTCAATCCTGCGAGCAATCTCTACTACAAGCTGATAAGGAGTCCCCATCTCCACCTCTCGGGCCATGTTGGCCCTAATTCCTGAGTGTAACCCGGCTAAAAATCTCTGCACTCTCTCTGCTTCAGTAGTAAGTATCATGAGTGCATGACGAGACAACTCAGAATACTTAGCCTCGTAGTCAGTCACTGACATCTGACCCTGCTCCAGCTGCTCAAACTGATACCGCAGCTCTTCCCTCTCAGAGGGTGGAATATACCTGTCCAGGAATAACTGAGTGAGTTGCTCCCAAGTGAGGGGAGGAGAATCTGCTGGTCTGCCAAGTATGTAGGACTACCACCATCTGCGGGCCCTGCCCTCTAGTTGAAAAGTGGTGAAGTCAACTCCATAGGACTCCAGTATCCTCATGTTGTGCAGTCTGTCCCTGCACCTATCAATAAAGTCCTGAGAATCCTCATGGCGCTCACCTCCGAAGACAGGAGGGTGTAATCTGGTCCATCTGTCTAATAACTTTTGCGGGTCACCGTCCGCAGCTGGTCTGGGCTTAGGTGCTGCTGCTGCCACTAGCTGAACCCCGCCCACGGGCAGTGTACTCGGGGTTTGATATAGTGCTGCTGCATGTCTGGCGGCCTGTACAATAGGGGTCTTTGCTCCCTCTCCCGCCTGAGATGTGGCTGGATCGGCTGGAAATAAACCAGCCTGCGTCATGGTGTCCATGAACCTCATCATACAGCCCATGACCTCTTGAAATCCTAGAGCTGTCATAAAGTCCAAAGGGGAAGGATCTGCTGCGGGCACCTCGCCCTGCTCCTCAGCGACGGGATCCTCTACTGGATCCACTGGGGGTATAACTGGTACAGTTCTGGGACGTCCTCGTCCCCTACCTTGGGCCGGTGCCCTCCCCCAACCTCTGCCACGGCCTTGGATGACGGGGGTAGCGGCCCTTCCCGGGTCTGGAATGTCAGATGCGCGCGTCCTCACCATCCGTGAGAGAATAGAAGAGTGAGATTTAGTATACCATCAATTGCACGATAGAAGATGAATAAAGAGAAATTTCCTAACACCCTATAGCCTCCCGAAGATAAATACAGATGTCTCGTACCGATTCGCAAGAATCTATTGGGTTTGCCTGTAACTCGTGAGACCTACGTGAACCTAGGGCTCTGATACCATGTTGTCACGACCCAAATCCCAACCCAGGTCGCGATGGCGCCGAACACCTCAGTCAGGCACGCCAACGATTTCCCACTAGTGAGTTCCATGTAGTATACCAAAAAAATAAAACATTTTCCCACACTTGCTTAACTTAATATTTGGGACATTAAGTAGAAACAGATAACTTAGAGCATTTTATACCAAAGAAGAAAATCATGAAATATTAAACTTTCGATTTACATCCCAAATAAAGTCTACTAGCGTGTGTTCCGGGAACTAGTGTCACAAGTCTACAGGCAGCTAATAGAATAATACCGAAAGTATAAGAAGTCTGTCCTACTGTCTGAGTAAGTATAGACAGAAATGGAAAAAAAAAAGAAGTGATAGCCCCGAAGTGCTGCTGGGAGTCGCCAAGAGAAACAGCTCAACGTGGAGTCTAGACCAGGTAAATGTATCAACGACGAACTCCGGGCTGATACCCAGATACACCCGCCTCAGAACCTGTACAATTAGGTACATAGTGTAGCATGAGTACATAAACAATATGTACCCAGTAAGTATCCCGCCTAATCTCGAAGAAGTAGTGACGAGAGGTCGACGTGACACTTACTAGGGTCAGAATAATATGTTTTAAGTGTAAAGCTAAGCAGGAATGGCAATTTATGAATAATAATGAAGACATGAACATCAAATATTCTTTACAATTACCTGTACGTGTCAAGTTTTCTAACATACAATTTACCTAGTTTTCATTTCTCATGGTATTTAACAGATACATAATCACAGAACACCCAACATCTAACAAACACATAACATGCCATGATCGTACGACTGACACAACGCGAAAATAAATGTGCACTGCCGAAGGGTCGAACGGATCGAACCATAGATGCATCGATTACACCGCTCACGAATCGAACATGCGACTCGGTTGACATAATAGTAGGGATACCCCACTTGCGAATCATACATGCGATGTAGGTTCCCGTATATATACACACAAATAGCAGAAAATCAAGAAATTCAGTAGAGGATATACTTACAAAGAAGGTTTCCATAATATAATTTCAGAATGTAACCTCCTAGATGTTCACTTAATAATTCAATGATATTAGGCAACGTAAATTAATATTTACGATTATAGTTACGGCACATAAAGCATGCTTGTGAATCCTAAACTCCCGACACGGCATAATAGTAGCTACGCACGGACTCGGGTCACTTCGTGCGTGCGTCGCCCCCACAACTAAAGACATGCAATTATTTATATTCACCTATGGGGACAATTCCCTCTTACGAGGTTAGAAAGGAGACTTACCTCGTGTCAAGCCTACTTTTCGGGTCAAGAACACGCACGAAACTCCAAATTTGTCGCCCAAGGACTCGAAACTAGTCAAATATTGCATAAATAAATCAATCTATACTCAAAAGTACGAAATTTCCCTATTTAAATGATTATTTCAACTTAAATTGCAAAATCCCAAAATACACCCCCGAGCCCACATGCTCGGATTCCGAAAATTTCCTGAGGAAATACTTACCCATAGCCTATGGATCAATATTATATGGTTTTTGTACGATTTCGTAACACATTTCTTGGACATTTCCCATTTTTGTAAAAAACATAGGTTTTACTCTAAACCCATGATTTTCACTACTTTAAGGTGTTAATCTACCTAGGAATTAAAGTATTAAGCTAAGTTTATAGTAGGAATTACTTACCTTACAGTAGCTAGGTCGAATGCCCTCCTTGCATGCTCTCAAAATTGCCCAAGAATGAAGAAGGTGTTCAAAAATGGCTAAGTCCCGAGTTAAATCGAAGTGCACTGCCTACAGGCTTTTCGCACATGCGTCTCGAGGACCTCACCTGCAGCTCGAGGACCGCACATGCGATCTCGCATTTGCGAGAAAAGTCTCGCACCTGCGGAGAAGGGGAAGGGGGCCTGGTTTCGCACCTGCGATGGGAAGTCCGCACCTGCGTCTCCGCTTCTGCGAAAAGAGGCCCGCACCGCAGGAGAGGTCTCGCACTTGCGACTGGACCTTCGCAAGTGCGGTCGCACTAGACCTGGTCCACCATCAGTCACTTTTTGGCTGGTTTTTGCCTCGTTCGATGCCCGAATGACATCTGGGCCCACCCGAGACCCCGTCCAAATACACCAACAAGTCCTAAATCATACTACAGACTCGCTCGAGCCTTCGGAACGTCCGAAACAACGTTAAATCTAAAAATTACACCCCAAAACCTATTGGATCAAACTTAAGAACTTCAAGTTCTTTGAATTCGCTAACAAAGCGCCGAACCTATCTATACTACTCAGAATGACACCAAATTTTACAAGCAAGTCATAAATGACATAACAGAACTATTACTAGTCTCGGAATTCCGTTTGGACCTCGATAATACAAAAACACGTTCCAAACCTCAATTTGAACTTAAGAAAATTCTTATTTTACTATTTGGCGCCGAAATGTTCCCAGGTCATCCAAAATCCGTTTCGAAAACACGCCCAAGTCCGAAATCATCATACGAACCTACTGGAATCTTCGGATCTCGATTCCGGGGTCGTTTACCGAAAATATTGACTGAAGTCAAACTTGGCCTTTAAGGCTAACTTAGGGAACTAAGTGTTCCTATACTACCCCAAACTCCTCCAAACCTCGAACCACCTGTCCCCGCAAGTCAGAAATCAGAAAAAACAAACTACGGGAAGTCTCATTTAGGGGAACGGGGTCCTAGAACACAAAACGACCGGTCGGGTCGTCACATCTCAATTCTTACCTATTAATACTGTAGAATAATTGATAATAGAGAATTTTATATACCTGAATTCAAGAATTAGTGATTTGTAAAGAACCCTAGAATCTTTTCGTGGCCTTCGTGTGTAATCAACGCTGCCTCTGTTTCCCTGTTCTTGAGAATGTTTTGTTTTTGCGTTTCTGTTGCATATAAGGAGTTCTAAATCCTTTTTGAGTTCAAACAGCCCTTTACGGGCTTTTAGTCTTGTCCCCCTATTTTTCTTATATTTGTTTTCCTTTTTTTTTGTGTGTTTTGACTGAACTAGAGTTGTTACATATCCTATTAGCCGAAACTTTATCGAATGCCATAATATCAATATCAATATGTGCGGATCCTGATATTGATATTATGGCACATACAAAATGACAATTTCTTGTTTTCAGATCTAGTTTTGTGTGCGTGCGTTGAACGTGTGAATTGTGTTAATTAATACTAAATATATACAAAGTTGAAAAACAACAATGGAAGTTAAACTAAATGCAATATATGTTAACTGATGAAAATAAATATTATTACATCGACACAATATAGTTGAATTCAATAGTTTCTGAATAAATTTAGTATAATTTGTTCTATAGTATTTATTGTTATGAATATTATATTATATATGCAATGTTATTTTATTTCACCTAGCATCTTTTATAAACTCTTTGTTCACATGTCATTTTATAAGAAAATAATTGTTCATTCAAAATTATTCAAACTTATAGATAAGCTAAGTTAACCTCTTTTTATGTGAAACAGTTGCCTAGACTCTTATTGATCAAAAAGCGTGTCTGACCAAGTTTCTAAGAGGCTAAAAGTACTTTATTTTTGGTAAATTAAAGATGTTTGGCTAAAATAGAGAAGTGTTTATGAGCACCAGTGGAAGCATTTTTCTGCTCGGGAAGAAGCTACAAATTTTAGCATCTTCGATAAAGCAGAAGTAGAAGCAAAAAAATAAATTTTTCAAGACAAAAATATTATTATTAAAAAATTTTATTTCTCAAATTATCCCTCATTAATTTAAATTTTTTCCTTTTCTTCTTTTGTTTCTACCATCCATGTCTTTATTTTTCTTATTTTCATCATTGATTATTCTTCTTATATTCTTCTTTTAAGTATATCTCTACTATTAACGGGTCTCTTCTTTTATGTAGGATTTATGGAGTGAATTTACAGTACACGCATTGCTCGTGTATCCTATCTAGGTGGATTATACAAAAAATAACAAATCATATTAAAATTATATTAAAAAGTATATTTATTTAAGTTAATAAAAATTAAAGTGTAAGTTCTTAAAATTGAGAAATATTAATCCTACAAATACCTAACTTATAAGGGAAGAAATTGCCATATAGAAGTGAAAAATACCAGGCAATATACAAATAATGAACATGTTTAAAGAATAAAAATATCATTTATCAAAAAGAGAGATATTTATTCGAAGTAATTTTATTTTGGGTGTGTTGAGTTTAAATCTTAATAGATAATCATTGAGTAGTTACTTAATTATATATGTTATAGTTGCTTTTATTGGGGAATAAAATGCTAATTGATGTAATTCTCACCAACTTAAGGTTCCTATACGATACAAACTTCTTGGAAAGGTGTTAATTTACCAATATTCAAGGAATACCAACATTTTGCTAATATACCAAAACTTAGAGTAGCAATTTTTAGCTGACTTTAAAGCCTTAGATATTAGCTAGAATTAAAATGTCATTTCAAGAAGAAATTAAAATATTTATATTAATTATAATTACAATGTTGTCTGACATGGAGTATATAGTCAAAGCCTAAAGAGTTGATCGATTTTTTTTGTATAGGGATTTTGTGCTTTTAAAATAGTATAACTATAAATAGATATGAAAAATAGATAACTATGGAAATTTGTCTATTGATAAATTTATTTTTAAAAATATCTAACTGAATTGCTAAAGAATTAATTTGCTGTACATCTATAATTTTATAAACTCCATTCAATATTTATTTATTCGTCCTCCTTTCTATATCTAGGTTTTTGAAAAATGGGGTCAAAATTATCACTCATGAACGTGCTTTCTCGATCTAATGAATTCCAGTTGACCTAAAACCTAACATTTATTAATTCTTTAGGGAAATAAAAGACTCCCAAACCTAAAAGAAATTGAGCGTGAGGGAAATTTTTGATGTGGTTTTCATGCGCTATTTTTTTATTAAAACATATTTATATTATATAATTCACATAAGAAAAAATTTAATACACAAAATTTAGTTGTTTTTAAAGTCTAAATTATTAAAATATACCTAAATGTCTATTCCAAAATATTAGAAAATACTTAAAACTCTATTTTGTATAGTGTGAAATCGATATTACAGGAGACAATCTAATTTACAATATTTTTAAAAAATGCAATTGGGGTGGCATTTATCAATTGTACAACATAAGAAAAAATAATAATTAATTAATAATACTTAGATCGGATGTTTAACTAATTCTCTGTTATGAACCATAATTGTCCAACCAACCTGTATAAAATTTATAAATTAATTCAAATTGAAAGTCAGTTAATCCATAATATAGAACAAAAGTTATATGAAAATTAGTAGAAGTTTTCAAGATGTCAAATATAAAATCAACCCAGCCAAATCCAAATTATGAAACAAAGAATTATATAAAAATTAACAGAAGTTTATAAGATAAAGAGGGCAACAACATCAACTTAGTATAATCTCACAAGTGGGGTCTGAGTAAGGTAGTGTATATGCAGACTTTACCCCTACCATGAGATAGAAAGACTGTTTCGATATACAATCATTACAAGAGTTGTAATATAAAGAGCACATAAATTCAACAACCTTATATTTTAAAGCAATACCATTATTGAAAAGAAAGCTTCACAGATGACGGGTTACAACACACTAATCTTGTAACAAATGCCTACATATACCGCGTACAAATTAAAGATGGTATATAATACAAAATACTTTGGTATTATATTCAAAGTTCTAATAAAGTGCGTGAATACGAAATTCAACTACTAATATAAAGGTTACAAATACGTGAATGCAAAATCCAACTATTAATACAAACAAGCACACACAAAATTCAATTATTAATATATTTTTTTCCAAAGAAAGAGAACCTGAATCCTTAGTCTTGTGCTGCTCGAACAAGAATTGTTTTGACAGAAACCTATGGGAGACTAAATATAAATGGAATTGAAGGAAAACCTTTCCTCGTGTGAAGTGCATTTGAACGAAAAACTTTCCTAGTATGTTACCGCACCAAACCGACAAGTTGAGTCAAACCGGAAAAAAAAACTTGATTAGTGGTTTGGTTTGATTTGGTTTGGTATTTAGAAAAAAAACCAGGTTGTTATGAGTGCGGGGATCCGGGCCATATCAACAGGACTTGTCCCAGGCTTCGGGGCAAGGCCGTGCATTTTAGAATCATCAGCCTATGATTACAGCACCGACAGTTCGGCCACCCAAAGGCACAGGACAGGTTGGTAGAGGTCGTCCTAGAGGTGGGGGCCAGGCAGGAGGAGCCCGGCCAATTCCTGTTTATTCCGGTGGAGGCCGGTCGTCCTACTGTCTGAGTAAGTATAGATAGAAATAGCAAAAAAAAAAGAAGAGATAGCCCCAAAGTGCTGCTGGGAGTCGCCAAGAGAAGCAGCTCACCGTGAAGTCTAGACCAGGTAAATGTATCAAGGACGAACTCCGGGCTGATATCCAGATGCACCCGCCTCAGAACCTGTACAATTAAGTATAGAGTGTAGCATGAGTACATAAACAATATGTACCTAGTAAGTATCGCGCCTAATCTCGAAGAAGTAGTGATGAGAGGTCGACGTGACACTTACTAGGGTCAGAATAATATGTTTTAAGTGTAAAGCTAAGCATGAATGGCAATTTATGAATAATAATGAAGACATGAACATCAAATATTCTTTACCATTACCTGTACGTGTCAAGTTTTCTAACATACAATTTACCTAGTTTAAATTCTCATGGTATTTAACAGATACATAATCACAGAACACCCAAAATCTAACAAACACATAACATGCCATGAACGTACGACTGGCGCAACACGAAAATAAATGTGCACTGCCGAAGGGTCGAACGGCTCGAACCATAGATGCATCTATTACACTGCTCACGAATCGAACATGCGACGCGGTTGACATAATAGTAGGGCTACCCCACTCGCGAATCATACATGTGACACAGGTTCCTGTATATATACACACAAATAGCAGAAAATCAAGAAATTCAGTAGAGGATATACTTACAGAGAAGGTTTCCATAATATAATTTCAGAATGTAACCTCCTAGATGTTCACTTAATAATTAAATGATATTAGGCAACCTAAATTAATATTTACGATTATAGTTACGACACATAAAGCATGCTTGTGAATCCTAAACTCCCGACACGGCATAATAGTAGCTACGCACGGACTCGAGTCATTTCGTGCGTGCGTAGCCCTCACAACTAAAGACATGCAATTATTTATATTCACCTATGGGGACAATTCCCTCTTACGAGGTTAGAAAGGAGACTTACCTCGTGTCAAGCCTACTTTTCGGGTCAAGAACGCGCCCGAAACTCCAAATTTGTCGCCCAAGGACTTGAAAAATCCGACTATAAATGGTTTGGTTTGGTATTAACTAAAAAAAATCAACCCGGGACTAAACCAACCCGAATATATATATATATATATATATATATATATATATATATATATATATA
>ML352002.1:0-19520 GCA_005239505.1 Nicotiana paniculata
GAAAATAGGCAGAAAATCGGCAGAAATGGGCAGAATTTTTCTGAAAAAAATTCGCCAGCATTTGGACGCCTTTTGGACATTTAAAAAGAAAAAGAAGAAGAAGAAGAAGAAGAAGAAGGAACTTAAAAAATGCAGAAACATACCTGGTAACGGGGATGTTGAAAGTCTCTTGAGCCTTGAAGAAGAAAAATCAAAAGTTGCTGCTTGATTGAGCCTTGAAGAAAGTCTATGTCCTGACTTCTGAAGGTGAACCCTAGTTTTTCGCAGGTGATTTCGAAGAAGTAGAGAGTCCAAAATAAAATAGAATACCAAGTTTTTAATTAAATAGGGTTGTTGGGTATTTTAATAAAAAAGCGTACGCTTCTCTCGCTTCTCCCGCTTCGCTCGCTTCTCGTTTTTTACAGAGAAGCAGGCGCTTTATTCTACTAGAGTCGCTTCTACTGGTTGAAGCGTCCATCGACCCGCTCTGCTTCGCTTCTCGCTTAAAGCGATGAAGCGGGCGCTTTTTTTAACACTGCAATGTACCTTAGAGCTTTTTTACACTTTTCGGCTTTGATAACACTGGGTGGAATACTACGCACGATCTCAGCCAACCCCTCCCAGAAGCGTCGTTTAGCCTCCTCATCCAAGTGTACTTGCGGCGCGTGCGCGATAAAGACATTAAGGGTGCACTCTCCAACCACTAACTTAATGGACATTAGTGTATCATTCACCTGCCTAACCTCTACCACAGACTCTCTAAGATCCTTATCTACCAAAATATCCACTCCATTCTTACCCTTCACGACTCCAGAGTATCACAACTTATACCCGTCTGCATCATTCGCTTTCGAACCTACCCACCTAGTCTCCTGGACGCAAGCTATATTGACCTTCCTCTTCTGGAAGATCTTCACCAACTCTATGGATTTACCCGTCAATGTACCTATGTTCAATAACCCAATCCTCAATCTACAGGCTCTCATGTTCCCCTTACCCCCTGCCTCTCGTCCCACCCCAGCACCCCCGAGGACATGACCTTACTCTAGCATCCCAGCCCACAGCCACTATAACTACGACAGGCTACTGAAAAAACTCTACCACTAAAAAGGCAGCGTACCCAACTAAAGATAACCGGATGATTTCCCATGAATAAGAGCTATTTCACATGACGGTTCATATAATATGAAGTCAACATTCATACCACATTCAAATCGAATACCTGCACTACACAATCATAAAGAAACATGGTAAAACATTTCCATCAGCTCATCATCAAATTCTTCGGTAAAACAAGTCCAGAATTTTATGATTTTTTTGGGAGAGAGATCAGCTAATAGCATTGAAGATTCGTATGGCAAAATGTTTCATTTGCTCTCAATTCTATGATACAATTTGTTCGATAAATCACTTTTAACTTTGTCAGGAGGAATCATGATTGTTTTAGGCAAGGAGATCAGCTAACAACATCTAAGATTTCGTAGTTCCACAGAGCCAAGTTCATGTCAAAAGCATTAGAAAGAGTTTGGTTAGACAATGACTCAAATTACTTCGAGTTGGAGAAGGATATAGACAAATATTTTAATTAAGAGAAAATAGATAATTTTCTTATACTCTTTTATAGCAAGCCTTCAAGCCAGTTGGTTTGCACCTCGACTCTTCTCTTGGGTACACCTAATATTTTTCGCTTCTACTCGAATTTGAACCCTGGTTTCCAAGGTTTGCACCCACTTCATTGACCACTACGCCACAAGGGTGGACGCGGATAGATCTTCGTATGTTTTGGTCAGCCTCTTGGTACCAGAGACACAATTGTCACGATCAGGTTGCAATTTCTCTTGCATTTATCACAAAGAAAGCATATAATCCATTTACTCTTATTAAATTAGGCACCTCATCTTTTACAAGTGGAGTCAGACCTCTCTATAACTACATCTCTATATAAAAGTCATTCACTATGAAAGCTAAGTTTTCTCAGAATGATTTTTTAAGTTATATTTTACCTCTCTATAACAGCTTTTTTATGATAACAGCAACAGTCATATTTATAGTAGAACGCTCTTTGTAAAATTACCCCTATATAACAGCCATATAAAATCTTTAAGGTTACAAAAGAATAATTCTAAAAATATGCAGACAATCTTTTCCATTGAACAAAGTTTCTATTTTGCATAAGACATAAGATTTCAAGATTTACACGTGATATCTTTTCCTTGGACAAATGCAAAAAAATATTTAGATAAAAAATTTAATTGTTAAGCTCTTAGATTGTCTTCAAGAAAAAACTATTGGAAACATTTTGCTAAAAACTTGGACACAAATCTTCGTCAATTCAAGCGTTATATCGCTCATAAGATAATGAAATTTACGAAACAAGTTACAATTACAAAGTTTGCCCATTAATCTTGGAAAATATAAGTAGCTTTAAAATATGTGTCTTAGAGCTTAAATACTTATACGTTTAGGTATGAATTTATTAATAATGTATTAGCTTTCTTCAATATTTAACAAGTGAAATATGCATATCTTTTGATATTTTAAATTTGAATGATTTCTTATCTTTTATATGTGATATTGGAAAAGAAAAATAGTTGATTTTTGGATAATTTTTATCTATACCAGCCAAAAATTATTTATACCTCGAATGTTGTTATAAGTGTATAACAACCATTCGCTATAAAAACCAAAAAATATCGGAACAAACGAAACTATTATAGAGAGGGTTGACTGCACTAGGCACCTCATACCTATTTTTCCTTCTGACAGTTTATGGATATATATCGTATAACCAGAGTTATATTGTATAATAGCTTAATTGGCACATTTTTTAATTCGAAGCTTTCTTATTTAAGTCACTAGTATCAAATTATAAGTTATTGTTTGCTACTTCACTTCCCCAGTCTCATATTCCCCACAAAAAGCCATCTTCAATTCTTCATCGAATCCATTTCTCCTTCCGCAACGCATCCATATGTCTCTTTCTTTTCGAAAAACGTTATGGCATAAGCACCATTTATTCATTCCAGTCCTTTTAATTTTCAGTTAAGCTAGTGTAGTTATAGATTGCAGTAATTGATCAGGTTCCACTGTTTGCAACAATGTGCCATGCTGATAAGAGCCTTTTTAAAAAATGAATCTAAGAACTACGTACAACACCACCGCTTTTTGTTCATCTAGCATGGATACAATCCAATTACTAACATATCTATTCATTTATGCTTCATCAAAAAGTTCTATGCATTAATGGTGCAAAATATCAGGTCATTTAAAAGGTAACTATAGGTAAATCTATCTCATAAGTATGGATTAGTAACCTAAAATAAATGGTAACTAACCTACTATAACATGTAAAAATACCATGATGCTTTAAAAGATCATTATATTACTTGCAAACGTACCGGAATTACGAAAGCTAATGTCTTTCCTGAACCAGTTTTTGCAGCCCCAAGTATGTCACGGCCACAAAGGGAGTGTGGCAGAGAAGCTCTTTGAATATCAGTCATGGTTTTGAATTTGCAATCAATTAACCCATCCTTAGTTTTCTTACTAAGCGGCAACTGGCTGAACCTGTCACAACCGGCGTACCTAGAGAACGAACCATCAGGAAGGCGTCCAACCGGAGCTTTGTGTGGTAATGGCTCGAGTGATAGCGGGTTGGAACCGGATTCGGGTTTATCCGATTCTATCCATGCTTCCAGAAGTTCAATTTCATGAACCTCTGATAAGCGGCTCTGTATTTTAGCTTTACGTGATTTAGGCGCGTGTTTTCTCATACCTTTTTCAATGGATTTCTTTGTTTTGTTTTCTTCAAATTTGCAGAGCCAAGTGAGAGGTATGGTGATTCTACGAGGATTTAGAGTTTTAATTAAAGAGACGGTGTCTCGCCGGGAAGGGAAATGTAATACAATTAAACGGACGGCGAAAATTAAGGCAGAGAACGGTGATGACGGCAGGTAAGGGTTTTGGGAAGATTTAAGAGGTTCGGATTCGGGTTAATATACGTGTTAGGTGGGCGGGTCAAACGGGTTTATCGAATAAACGGATCGCTATTGAATTTGCTCAATATTTTTATTTTATATTTGGGATCAGAAAGGGCGGTAATGACCATTGTTTTAAAACGTGTGGGCGTAAGGCGACATGTTTTACTTATGCCTCAGCGAGGCTTAAGCCCCGACATACGGGCGTAAGCCTCATAGATATTTAATTTTTAATATTTTATAAATTAATATAATTACAATAAATATTTATAAACAAGAAAAAATTATATAAAAATTGAAGAAAACTATAAATGTGTGAAAAATATATATATATAGATATGCTCCATCCCCATAAAAATCTAGTCAAAAAAATTTATTACACGCTACGAGTAACTTGAGTCGAAAAAAATAAAAATTTCTATATAGAGGAACAAAAGGGATGACTAACCTGCAATAACTTTGAACTTGCTGCTATGAAGGAGAATATAGTTTTCTTTGTATTTGTAAAAAACAATTTGAATATTTGTTGCTTTTAGGAGATATTAGCAGACTAGCGGACAAGATAAAGAATGTGAATTAGGGCTTATCAGTAAAAAAAGGTCTGGACTTTTAAATTTAATGCATTTCAGTTCCTTTTTAAAATTTTTGAGTATTACCATGCTGAATTTTGAGAATCTGGGTAGTATATGAAGGACTTATTAAACAAATTTTGTTTTAATTTGAAAAAGTCTCATGGGCTTACGCGTCGCTAAAAAAGTGTCTTGAACGCCTGTGTATGCTTCTTGAGACTTTCGCCCCACACCATCGTCTCGGGGCGTTTTTTGTGCGTCTCGTCCCAAGGCTCGCCCCATAAACACCTTTTAAAACACCGATAGTGACTAGTGAGAACTTTTTTTTGTAATAAAGACATGTATTAAAACATATTATGAGTTATTAAATAGTTCATTACATACGGGAATTGTTCTAGGACTCATGGTTCCTAGCTTGTCCCTTTCCAAAATATAAATAACAAAAGTATGTGGAAGTAGATAGGTCATTAGGCTTCTAAAAACTGGTAAACTACTTCTATTCTTCGCCATTGAATCAACCATTTGAGTAGCCTCTCTGAATACATGTTGTAATGGCGGATCCTCGGCTCTACTCAATAGGCATCTGCAATCATCAATTAGATTATAGGAGCAATTTTTGAGTAAATTTATGAATTCCTTACCATCTGTTTCAATGGTAAGTGGAAGATAGTTGTTATCTATAATTAGTTTAGTCCATGCAAGAGTGCGAGTGTTTCCATGTATATATTTGATGCATGAGGCATGCAATATAAACTCCAAAACTCATTCTCAATTGCCCTTTCTAATAACTCATCATATATCACATTTGCCTGGATTTCCCAAACACGAGCCATCCATGTTGAATTTATAGGTGTTGGGTTCCCGGGGGTTCCATTTGATGAAGATGGTGTCTCTTGTTGTAGGTAGCTTTTTTGGTTTGTGGCCAAAAGCTTGAATTTCATGACTTTGTTTACTATTATTTTTTCTTAGTAGCAGAGACTTACTATTATTGTAGAAGATTGTCTCATTTCTATGCAGCCAAATGT
Source organism: Nicotiana paniculata (assembly GCA_005239505.1). Taxonomy (NCBI): domain Eukaryota; kingdom Viridiplantae; phylum Streptophyta; class Magnoliopsida; order Solanales; family Solanaceae; genus Nicotiana; species Nicotiana paniculata. The sequence goes on from ML352002.1 coordinate 5,551, forward strand.
GCTATAGAATAAAGGGGAGAATGTCAGACCAACCAAGGTAGTCATTGAATCTAATGTTGGAGTTGTGTTGGGTTTTTAGCCAATTATGCATAACATAGTGATTTGACGTAAATCAAAATCTCTATGTTCCCATATTGTTTTTGAATCCATACACCTAAAGAACACGTGTGTTATATTTTCATCTGTAGTACTGCATTGTTTTGGAGAATTACGTATATTTCTGTTGAATAACATTTGTGATGTCAGAAGTCTATTATGAATTGTCGTCCATATGAAGAATTTTATTTTGTTGAGGGTTTTGATTTTCCTGCCATTTATAATCTCTAGTGACTCCCACCTCTCCCCCCTTATTAGAGAGCATTTCATAAGATTATTTAATTGTAAAGGTCCCATTAGTGCTTTTGCCCCATTTGTAATTGTCATTGATCGATTGAAATTGCTTGATGTAGGTGCTAGTTATTTTGTTCTTAAAATCGTTTGGTAACTGAAATGATAAATTATCAATATTGAATATATTATTTTCAATGATATCTGACAGTGGTTGATGTTGTTCATAATATGTTAAGGGCTCGTGGATTAAGAATCTTAAGGTTTCCTTGTTGCCTAACTAGGCATCCTGCTAGGTCTTTATGGACTGACCATCCCCAACTTCCTAGTGGATGCCCCGTTTACAAATATTTGTGCCTCGAATAATATTTTTCCAGACATGAGAGCCATTTTTATCTTGGAGATTCCAGCTCTGGTGGGAGTTTCTACTGTTATATTTGTTGTGAAGTACCTTACTACATAGAGATTTGTGATCTTTTTTATATCTCTAAGCTAACTAGCACCGAACGATTGGTTCTTCTATTTTGATTTATATAATCCCATAACTCCTCCCCGTTTTGATTTGGTGGTTATGTCCCAACTAATCAAGTGACACTTTCTTTTCCCTGAGGTGCTTCCCATAGAAGTTCCTTTGGATGCTATCGATGTTTTTAATAGTAGCTGGGGAAGGCTGTAGATTTGCATAACATGGTTGGGGATTGCGACTAATGTTGATTTAATGAGGTTAGTCCTCTCAGCTATATTAACGAGATTTATTTTTCATCCCTTAAGCCTATTATTTAGTCGGTCAATTATATATTGGAAGTCCTTTTTTGAGGGGTTAGAGAAACTTATACGGAATTTTAGGTACTTACAGAATTATATAATGTGGCTTATTGATAGGCAGTTGCTAAAGACAATTCTCATATCCGGGGAGTATTTTTTGACAAGATTAGTCTTGACTTATTGAAGTTGATAGATTGGCCAGAGTATGTGCGGAATTTATTAAGGATATCTATAATGGAGTTGCAATTGTTTTAGTTGGCATCTTCTAGAAGGATTAGGTCATATGCAAAGAAAAGATGGGATAGATGGGGCATTTTAGGAGAGATTTTGATTGGGTCTCACCTACATCGGTCAATTTCGTGATGAATTAATCTTAAGAGAATTTCTATGCAAATGATAAATATGTAGGGGATAAAGGATTTCCCTGGCGAAGAGCTCTAGATGGTTTAAAAGGTTATGTGTTAGATCTGTTGATAATGATGGAGGTAGGCGTGGCAGATGTAGGATATGATTAGATCAATTATGTCTTGAGGGAATTTTAGTGAAGTTAATGAGAATTTTATAAAAGACCATTCTAATTTGTAAAGGTCTTTTCTAAGTCTATTTTAATCAGCATTTTCCCTTGTTTGCCTTAAGTTATTAAAGTGGTTTAAAACCTCGTGAATAATAATGTCATTGTCTGAAGATCTTCTGTCATTCGTGAAGCTAGTTAGTGTTGGATGGATTATTTTGGACAGGAGAGGCTTAATTCTATTAACGATGATATTTGTTACTACCTTATAGCTAGTGTTACACAAACTAATAGGCATGTATGGCTTAATACTTTCAGCATTTTGGCCTTTTGGAATTAGGCAAACATAAGTATTGTTCATGTCTTCAGTCACCCCCCCCCCCCCCCCCCNTCTTTTGCTTGATGAAAGACATCCCGGCAAAGGCCTTGTATATTAGTCAAAAAAGGGGACTCTCATGGGTCCGATTACATTACTGCAGGCCAAAATTTTATTTGAAAGAGCAAGCCAGAGAAAAGAAGCGTTAACCCTAAAGGTGTCTTTGAAGGATTCAATTAGTTTTTCCTTATTTTCATGCCAAAATTTTTGGTAGAAAAACCGGTGCAAAACATCCGACCCTGGTGCCTTATTGGGTTTAAAAGAATCCACATCATTTTTAATTTCAAGAATTGTTTGTTCTGGCACAAGGTTTGTTGGTCTATGTTATCTGGCGTTGCATAGTAAGACATGTATTGACTGACTTTATAGGAGGTACTATGCCCTGTGGTAAATAGATTTGTCTAATAGTTATTTATAATGGAATTAATATCTTTTTTTGTCATAGTACTAGTTGCCTAATTCGTCTTTTAGATTGAGGATTCTATTCTTTCTTCTATGTTGCACGGTAGTGACGTGCAAAAATTTTTACTCGCATCCCCTTCATTCAACCACTGTACCCGGGATTTAAGCCTCTAGAATTCTTCCTCTAGTTTTAAAATTATGTTATATTCTTCTAAGAGTGTTACTTCAAGGTCAAGTAGGAATTAGTTGGTCGTATAGTTTGGGAAATTTTGTATTCCAATAATCCTAGAAATTATAACATTTTTTTATGGCAAACATTACCAAAGGTGCTAATGTTCCATTCTTTCACTTTTTTGTAAAAACCTTTATTGCTTCTAGTATATTATCCTGGTTGGTCCATGACTCCTTGACAAGATTTTTGAAAGATGGGTGAGATAATCACATGGATTCTACTCTGAAGATTTTATTGTTGTGTGATTTTGTTTTGAAGTGGTCCAGCTTTATGGGGAAGTGATCGGAGTGAGTTCTTGTTAAGTGAGTGACATGTGCTTTTTGGAATAAGTTGATCCAGTTTGAGTTTGCTACGTATCTATCCAATCTTTCCATGATTAGTGTTCTAGTTTTTTTTTCCTTTTATTTGTCCAAGTATATTTCGAGCCCTTGTACCTAGATCAATAAGTCCGCAGAAATCTAGACAATTTAGGAATATGATATTCTAGAGTAGTTTATAGGGAGTCCTCCAAAATTTTCATTTGCCTTAGTGACTTCATTAAAGTGTCATGTGACTAACCAAGGCCAATTAAAGCTTGTGGCTACTATTCCTAAGTTATTTCGAAGGACAATTCTTTCTTCGAATAAGTTGCTAGCATAAATAACGTATAGTTGCCACATGGTAGATGATTTATTTACCTTGATCATGGTATGTATTTCTTGATCAATAGTTCCAATTTGTCCATCCAGAATATCTTTTGCATTCCACATCATAACCATGTCTCCGGAGTTGCCTTGAGCTGTGACCCGAGCCATGTGAATGAAGCCAAATTCGTTCATGAGCACGTTGTTATAAATCATTTTTGTTTCCAAGAGTGTTACTAAGACATGTCTGTTATAGTACAACATTGACCTAAAGGTTCTTCTAAACTTGTCGTTCCCCGTTTAACTACAATTCCACACTATCATACTCATAGGTCTAGATGGAGGTGGGTTGAACCCTTCCTGAGCATAAAGAGGACTTGCCATGTTCATGTTGGCGTACATCGTCGGGATCATTGCCACCCCGTGTTTGAAGATTTCTGGTGGGGTCAATAGCTCCCTTATATTTATCGAGTATTTCCTCAAATTCATCGGGCAGCACAATATGACTCTTTTTTCTTTTCTTTCCTTGAACACCAGCGTTTTTATGTTCGTATCATGGCATACTCCACCCTTCGTGCTGTTGATGACCCTTCCTCATTGTCCTCGTTCGTCAGTTGCATTGATTGGTGGGGCGTTGTTGTAGTTCCATGAGTTGGTTGTATGTTCGAGTAGTATATGTATAGTGGTGACTGGTTTTGTTGTGCATTTTTGTGGAAGAGAGGTAGGTTCATGCTTAGAGGTATCAGTGTGCTTGGGGTACTCCATTATTGGCGAATCCATAGGGATGAGTGAGCTCCCATGGTTGGGTAGGGTGAGTTCATTTGAGGTTGTGGGTTCATTAAAGTTAGCCATGGGTAGTTTGCTACACTATCTAGCCCTATCCTTAGTCCCTCCGTTACAATCTGGGCTAGTTAACTCGGGTTCTCTATTTGGATAATGATATCCTGGCCCTCGAGATATATGTTCATGTTTAGTGAATAGCCCGTTAGGCCGTACTCTAGCCACGACAGTGGTACGTGATTTTGTGGTGTTGGTGGTATTGCATATACTGTCTGTTGACCCCACCTCACTACTTGGTTGTTCAATTTTTGGCCTCCTTGGTGTTGCTCGTTTGTCCACACATTCCTTATGCGATTTCTTTGGTGTCTCCTGTAGTAGTTGTTGGTGGGTAATCTTGGCATCTTTTGGGAGTTCTTTGTGGTGTTTCTCAATGTTTTCCCTGCTTGGGTTGAGATGTTATCAATTGGTAGTGTGGATAAATAGTTGTGAGTATTTTGCGCTTGTTTGACATTGCTTTATAGCATAGGGAGATCATGGTTGTTGGAGTCTAGTGAGTTGACATTCTCCATGGAATTGTTTTGATTTGTACTATGATTGTTTGGTGTGATGTGCATTTCGGTTGCTAAAGGTAATTTGTCCTTAGTGGTCTGAGTTTTATTATCAACAATTAATGAGGTTTGGACAACTTCTTTGGTGTTGGATGGGTCAATGTCCATTATATCGCTATCATTGTTGTTTAGGGCAGAATGTGAGGTGTTATTATCCGTTGGGTTCTTCATGTTAGCTTGGTTATGTGTTGTTTAATTTGTTGGTCTATTGGTTTTTCCTGGGAAGGGTGGATTTCCTAATGCATTTATCTTCTAGGTCTTTGGTTATTGAAGTGTGGAATTAATTGAATAGTTGCTTTGACTGGCCTTGATGGCATAATGTGTATATCCAGTGGACTCTTTGGCCGGCTTGTTGAGATTTGTGTTGTTTCTTCTAGGGATTTCATTTTTTCATCCATCTCATCCGTAATTGCATTTAATGCCATGAATTGGTTGCCACTGTTTTTGTTTGTAGAGGTGCTATTGTCCGTTGGTAGTTTCTTTGTTTCGATTTTGTTGACGGGTTTGGTGGTTTTTCTTCTGAACTCTTTCCTTGGTTGAAGGTTTTGGCCGAATTCTATGGCCTGAGTAGTGTCGGGCATCAGAGCTTTCCCATGCGTTCTATAGTCTTATTTTGCTAGTCTTTGTGGAGGGATGTTTTGCCTTTCTATTTGTTCGTCTCTCCTCCTAATTTTCTTATGTGTAATGATGGTCCAATGGTCCATCTCTTCTGCTAGAGATTCTATGTCTTCGTTGTTTTGGTGCTTGGCAGTTTTTTCTTTTCCGTTTGCTAACTTTGGGTTAGGGCAATTTATTTGGACATGCCCCAATCTGCCACATTGTGAGCATAGCAAATTGAAACCCTCGTAGGCAATCTTTTGATAATGTCTTCCTATAATAACATGTGTTTTAGGGAGGGGTTATATGGGAACTAGTATGCATACTCTCGCATATTTGCCCCTAGTGGTTGAGGAGGTGCAATCGTCTATCCTTAACAACTTCCCTAATTTGATTCATATTTTTTGGATTATTTCGTAGTCGTAGAACTCTATTGGTAATTCAGGTAATCTAGCCCTGATGGCTGAGTATGTTTGTGAGGCTTTTGAGGCTACATATCTGGGTTCCCATTTTCGGACAGTGAGACATTGTTTTCCGATGAACCATGGTCCTCCATGAAGGGCTTTGTCGTAGTTTTCTGGGTTTTAAAACTTTATTAAGTAATACTTATGACCTAGGTCTATTAGTGTAATGTCTTTATTTGATTTTCATATTGTTGTGATTTTTTTTGTAGGAAGGAGTAACCTACTTTACTGCTGAATATCTTAATAATTACAACATTTGTCCCGTTATTATAAATCCTTTCATTGTATGTGGAGGTGATAGGAATAAAGTTCTCCGAGTCATAGTGGTTTTCGATTCATCCGAAGTGTCATGCCCTTCAACCAATTTTCGGACTGCCATTTGATTTTGGTACTATGTTTCAATTAAGTTCTCCTTAAGTTTGCTAAGGAATGGGGTGATTTGTCTATGGTTATGCTTTGCCTGGTGTTGCTCGTTTCTAGGGTTGGGTGGGAGCTAAGTATACGCCTTGTGAAAATTGAACTCACGTTGACACAGGAAATCTTAGTAGGCTTTGGGACATAAAAATGTTAAATTTATAAATAAATAAAAAAGTAATTTTTGAAGTTAGGGCAGAAAAATTATATGGTTTTGTAAAGGAAAAATATTGTTTACTTGAAAAAGAGGTCAAATCAATTTTCAAATTTGAAACTCATCTTCAAAAACATTTAAAATTATTCTATAAAAGTTCAGTTAAATATATAATCAAACATTGATTTAAATATTTTGGGAAAAAAAATGTCCAAATGGCTCCTTTACCGTTATTCCAAGACTTTCTTCTACTGATGAGATTTTAGATCAAAAGCATTATTTTGAAAGAGTTGTTATTATATTTTCCATCTCCAAAATAGTTAATTTTTCCATGTTATCCGTTTGAGAATATCCGAGAAAATTGTGGCAAATTCATAAAACAAAGTCTTAGCTTGAAAATTAGTGTGTAAACTTTGTTAAGAAAAGTATACAAAAAGCTACTACCTCACTTGTAATATTTGATCATAGACTTTATTCAAGTACCCATCTCTTAAAACATCTGTCACGAATTAATAGAATCAATTGAATGATACTACTTTATAACAAATTTATTTTATTAATAAAATAATATTTTTTATTTTTAGTTTATAATTATTTTATAATTTTTGTACTATTAAATTATATAATCAAAACTAAAACGATATTATTTTTTGGATCAAACTTTTTAATAACTAACTAACAAGGATCACAAAAAAATTTGATAGTTGGATAATAGAACATTATAACATATTAGAGATGCTACTCCAAGCCTGTAAATATACAACTTTTGAACCTTCTTGCAGCAAGTTTGCATCGTTGCAACAAGACAGCGGGGTATAAAGTTACATATGAAATTTAAACCAACTACTGCATTTTCCTTGTTGCTAAAACTAATGCTGAGCTAGGAGAAAAACAAGACTATCAAGTTAAAATTTTATTTTTTCAATAATTTTCAGCATCTCTTATTGATCCAAGATTTGAGTTTGCCACGATCCCAAACTCCCTCCGTAAGATGTCGTGATGGCACCCAGTATCTAAAACTATGTAAGTCGATTACTATAACAATTAAACCAATTATTAACAATGTTAATTTGAAACAAAGTTTAATATGAATACTGATACAAGAGCGAAATGAGCCTACACGACAATAATCATAACAACCTCCTAAGATTGGTAATACAGAATCACAAACTCTAGTTAAGTACATGAAAAGATATCAAATATCGAAATGCAATATTGTTCAAGTGACAATCTGACAATACGATATAAGGAAAGGACTCCAAGGGACTACAACGACCAAGCAACTCTACCTTGGATCGTTGCGATCAACAAACTAACTCCGTCCGAGTCTGATATCTCCAAAACCCGACTCTGCACAAAAATGTGCAGAAGTGTAGTATGAGTACACCACAGCCGATACCTAGTAAGTATCAAGACTAACCTCGGTGGAGTAGTGACGAGGTACAGGTAAAGACACTCACTAGACAAAATAACATGTACAATATATAAGTATAAAGCTAATAATGGAAAGCAATAATCAGTAAATGGCAACAAGAATTAAAATGTGATATAAATAGCAAGGCAATAGGAACACCATGGAAGTACAGTCGTAACCAAATAAGGAACACAATAACAACCAATAAATAAGTCTTTATAACATAAGGTTCACGCTGAAATCACTTCGTAATACTTCATATCTTAGTCATAAGTCACAGGTCTCAACCCACCGTCATATACTTACACCACCTCGTTCTCATATTCCGGAATCAAAAATCGCACGGAAAACTCATGTGTCAATATCTCAAATCGCGCGACATAATCACAAGCTCACAATCACAATCCGCCCGGCATGGTCTCAGGATCACAATCACAATCTGCCCCGCATGGTCACAAGCTCACAATCACAATCTGCCCGGCATGGTCACAAGCTCACAATCACAATCTGCCCGGCATGGTCACATGCTCAATAGAAACATGAAAACGGATAATAGTACACATAGGCGTATTCAATAAAGGTTAATTTTCATGCTCATAAGCTAGTATAAATGGCATGCTACGGTGTATGCTTGTGCGAGTGTACTGTCACATCCCAAATCAACAAGTAATATCAAAGACATCGAGTAATTCATCGAAGCAACAAGATAAGTCATGCAATGTGTATGACATACACAAGGAAAAACTTACCATCACACGAAAATCACCAACATAATTTCCCCAAGCCATCACATATCACCCCTGACATTGCCACTCTTATCTCTCCGATAGCTACCCATATCACTCTGCTCTGACATTGTCGTTAACCACCCTTATCTCTCTGATAACCACCCTTATCGCTCCGTCCAGACAATAATACAATAGCCACTTGTATCACTTCATACATTCAACAACAGTGAGATGCCACCTTTATGTCCCGCATAACAAAAACAGTAAAATGTCACCCTTATACTCTGCATAACAACAACCAAACCACACAATAATTCACGTGTGCTATTATCACAACAAACACAACATATCAACTCGTATAACAAGTGCACACATGCCACATCCTCTCCAATGATCCAACGATATTGATATTTCCACAACAAATAGCACATGACTCAGCACAACGTATATAGAACCTCAATAACCACAAAATGAACAAAAAAGTAACTCGACAAGGAACAACACCCCGTTTAAATACAACTTCAATAAAAATTTTAGTTAATTGTTCAAGGATAAACCCAATAGTGAATGTATTTATATGAAATGACAAACTTCGGATTCTAGTGTATGAATAGGCTAACAATGAAAGAGATGTCACGAACTAGTACTACGTCTAAATTCATGCGAATAACCCGACAAAAAAAGGATATCATGTAACAATAATTCTAACTAAGAGCAACTCCACAATTAAAAAAATCACATAACGATAAAAGTGACAATAACTTCAAATAAAACATATAAGAGCAAACTCGACAAGTAAGGAATGTGACATGTAATGACAACCTCAAATAAAGCATGTGATAGTAGGCATGACGAATAAAAGACATAACATGTGTTAACAATTCCAAATAAGTACATGAAAGAAGTCTAAGAGTCTAAACCAGTCAAATTTTCACATATAAGCTCGAGTACTTATTTGTCACCTCGCGTACACAGATTTCACATAACACAATTAGTACAAACGACTCAAATCCTAAGGAGTAGTTCCTCCCAACAAAGTTAGGCGAGATACTTATTTAAAAAACCTTAAATCAACACTCTAAAATAGATTTTTCTTTACAATTCACCTCCGGTCGACTAAAATTTAACCAAAATTGTCTTAACATCAAATAATGCAAGAGATATCAATTTCAATAATTAGAACTATGATCTTTATACAATTTCTCAAAAGTCAACCCCCGGGGCCGCCCGATCAACACCCGGGTCCAAGGATAGATTCCGACTACCATAACTCCACGAGCCTATATATGTGTGTTTTGTTCAAATCCGAGTCTAAGTGGACTCTCAAATTTCAAATTTTCATTTTTCAAAACATAGACAAAGTTTCTTAAAATCCCCCTTTGATTCTCGCAACTTTAATGATAAATATCATTTATAATCATGTAAAATAGCTGGAAATTGATCAAAACCATTTAGCCAATGATTGTAGATGAAAATCCCCCTTCCAAATCGCCTCATACCGAATCTAGGGTTCATAATACGAAAGAATGAGCTAAAATTCCGAAATTCCAACTCTTAACCAACTGCAGATGTCGCATTTGCGACCAAAAGTTCGCAATTGCAGAGTCTGCACTTGCGACCACATGTTCGCAAATGTGACAAAGGTTCGCAATTGCGACCAAAAGTTCGCATTTGCAACAAAAAGTTCGCAATTGCGAAGTACTAGCAATCTCAAATTTCACCGAAATGGTCCAAAACGACTCTGAAACTCATCCGAAACCTCCCGAACACAAACCAAATATGAATTTCAACCATAAAACACGCTACAAACCTACTCGCACAGTCAAAACACTGAAAGAGGTCGCCTTGACCCGATATTGACCATGGTCAAACTCCAGATTTCTTAACTTAACTAGTCTCTCAACCAATGATTCAAAATACAACCAAGCCCCTCGGGACCCCGTCAAATCATACCAAAAAGTTTCAAAACATAACATGAACTTACTCGAGGTCTCAAATCCCGAAACATAACATCAAAATCATGAACCACACCTCAATTCAAGCTTAATAAACTATGAATTTTCAACTTCTACAACTCGCGCTCAATCATATCAAATCAACCCGAAATTTTGCATGCATGCCCCAAATGACACAACATAGCTATTCCAACTCGAGGAATCGCAATCCGAACCCGATATCAATAAAGTCAACTCCCTGGCAAACCTCTCAACCTTCCAAACCTTCAACCTTCCAACTTTTGCCAAAATACATCAAATTAACATACGAACCTCCAAATCCAAGTACGGACATGCGCCTAAGTCCAAGATCACCATACAAAGCTAGCAGAATCATCAAAACACTATTCCAGGGTTGTCTACACAAAAGTCAAACTCCGGTCTACTCTTACCGCTTAAGCTTCTAAAGCAAGAATCATCCTTCCAAATAAATTATGAATCATCCGAAAACCAAAATCGACCACACGTGCATGTCATAATACATAATACGAAGCTGCTCGAAACCTTAAGCCACCGAACATGACACAAATTCTCAAAATGATTGGTCGGGTCGTTATAGAGTTCTCCCAATTGCAATGCTCTTATGGTGTTTCATGAGGCAAATAAGAAAAAGGATCATACTAAACATGTCCAAAGATTAACATCAAGGGCATATCCATCTTAGTTCAAGGTTCAATTGAACACGCTTCATTTTTTTTTTTATACTATTTTTATGTGGAATTTAACTTTCTATGAAAGAAATATATAGTAAATAAAATTTGTTGAACCCACATGATCGAATGCACCCTAAATTGGAAGATGTTTTTATTTATAACTTGCAAGACTGATTTAAGGACATGATATCCAATATACATAGACTTTTCATTCATACGGAGACTACATGAAAACTTACCTTTCAAAATTAATGCTTAATTAAAATATGCTATTATATTAATGCAAGTTTGATGTAAAGTTTGATATTGAAATTGTTGCCGCTATTTATATCTATACTCCGCCAATTTCCTTATCGTAAAATTATAAATTTGTACTCTATTACTACGTACTGGAATACACTTGTAATTAACTCATTTTTTCTTTTATTTTTTAATTCAAACTTTCTTTGCCTAATAATCCAAGAAAGTGAAAAATAAAATTGTATCCCTAGTAGATAAATAAATACTTAGCATATTTTATTTTTATTTTCTTTTTTATAAATAAATATTCAGTTCTATACTACAATATGTGTAGACAAATCAAATAATATTTTTTTAAAAATCTTTTCATATAAAAAAATTTATCTAACATATGTTCCCTTTTATTAAGATAAAGTAATGGACTTATGAGTTTATTTTTGTAATCAAATGCTTTAATATATCAAACGAAACAATAGGTAAGAATTATGTATGCATAACTAATGCAAGCATAACTAAAATATTTTATTCAATATTATTTTTATGCACCCTGCCAAACGACCCCTTAATGAACAAAGGAGTAATCATTCACATATCTAATTAACATGAATATCCACTTTAAAAAATACTTCTTCTTTTGGTTGAGCATGTTAGCTTATTTCCATTCCACCATCTTTTTAAGTTTCCTTTTTTTAATAAGCTCACTAATAGCCTGTTTGGCCAAGCTGGAGAAATCAACTTATTTTGAGAAGTGTTTTTTTAATAATGCTTTTAAAAAAAGTATTTTCGGAGAGAAGTAATTTGTGTTTGGCTAATCACTCTGAAAAACACTTTTGAGCAATAATTTGTGTTTGACCAAGCTTTTCAGAAATTGCTTTTAAATATCAAATTACGAATAAAGATATGAATAGATTTAATTAATAGTTAATATTATAAGTAAATAAATAACCTCAAAAATTTGTTATTATAGGTAATAATAAATTTTTTCATTTTATTTAACTAAAATATGAAAATAAAATGTAAAAGTACTTAATTCTTTTAATTTAAGTTAAATATATTAAAAATCATTCAACAAATACAAAACATTCACCCTTAAAATCACTATATATTAGAAAGTTATCATAAAAATAATAAGAAATATTTATACATCAATATCCTAATTATTAGGTTTAACGGTTATTTGATATATACTATTTTTTGTTAAATGTATTTTTGGTAAGAAGAAAAGTCAAAACTGCTTCTGCTTCTGTTTTTGGGAAGAAGCTACTTTTTTTTGCTTATCAGAAACTGCTTCTGCTTCTTCCCAAAAGCATTTTTTTCCCCCAAAACTTGGCCAAACATCTCAAATTAAGAAAAAAAAATATTTTTAAGAAATAAAAAAAAGTACTTTTGATCTCTTGAGCTATAAGCGTCCAAATTTCAAATTGTATGAATTTCCTCAGCGTTGCTGCAGGTCAATTAGTGGAACACTCTAGAATTAGAAAGGGCAAATCCGGAAATAAATGCCAATAGAAGCCAATAATAGAAATATCACAAGTAGCGAGGGCATCTAAGAAAAAATCCAATAATAACAAATAAAATGTTCCACAAGCTAAGTTACAGTCCCGTTTTTTGTTGTAGGTCTGTACTTGTTCTTCTTTGTCATACGTTCGATTCAATTCCTCTCTTCTCCCATAAAAGAAAACCAGGAACAGAAAACCTTTCAGATTTATTTGCAAATACGAAATATACATATACTACAAGCTGACATACTCAAATCAATATATTTGAATTGAAATATATATAGAGTCGGTCTAAAAGTGCCAAAAAGTGAGCTATGGGTTGCAAAAAAGGAGGATTTTTGGCGCCGGAAGAAAACGGCGTAGATGCTACATTGAGCGATGCTTTGTTATTCACAACTATGTGTATTATTGGCCTCCCAGTTGATGTTTATGTCAAAGATGGTTCTGTTTATTCGGGTATTTTTCACACTGCCTGTGTAGATGATGACTATGGTGAGTTTTTTCAAGACCCTCTTTTGGTTTCTTATAGTATCTGTAAATTATCTTCAGATTTTTTATTTTGGGTAGTTTATTCGAGGCTTTTTTGTTGGGACTAGATCAGTTTCTGCATCCGATCTGGACTCAGTTTTTCAAATCTGTTTTTTCTTCTTTTAGGTCATTTTGCAGGCCTTTTTCATTTATCTTTTTTTTTATAGTTCATTATTTTAAATGAGGAATGTAAGACTTCCAGTCTTTGATTCTGTAGATTTTCTGGTTTTTCATAGAGAGGAGTAGCAAGGAATGATTATGTAGTGTTCATATAGCTAACTTCAGCTAATTTGGGATTAAGGCATAGTTGATTAAGTTATTGATTTTTTTGCTTTTGGTGTTTGTTACTTGGATTAGCTATTGTTTTGAAGAGAGCAAAGATGAGTAAGAAGGGTAGTCGAAAGGCAAATATTGCACGTGGAAATTTCATAGAGACACTTGTAATTCTGTCTGAAGATCTTGTTCAAGTTGTCGCAAAGGTATGGTTTTGGACTTCCCAATTTTGCAATGTCTGTTTGTTGCTGCTGTGGTTGGCAGTGGCGGAACCACAAATTCTAACAAGTGATTCAAAACCTGTAAAAATGCAATATGATATTTTTGAACTACTATTACCACTACAAACCCCCCCCCCCCCCCCCCCCCACCATTTTTTTTTTTTTTT